>NEWO01001487.1:11713-63274 GCA_003013225.1 Phalaenopsis aphrodite | reverse complement strand
TATATATATATATATATATATATATATATATATATATATATATATATATATATATATATATATATATATATATATATATATATATTTAAATTTATTTCCAGAAATTTTGGTTGACAATGACTAATAAAGAAGTGTGTCAAAGGATAATTATCTCACCCTAAGCCATAAGAGCGTAGAATGAGTTTCTTACAATCTGAAATGGATAACAACTCATCAGCGACTGGGGCTTATAAAATAATCAGATCATCTTATAGGGTTCACATAATGCTTTCAGACCTAACCGAGCCATAAGAGTAGAGGGCCAGTCCATAATCGAGGCTGACAAGGCAACATCGATGAGGTGTCACAGGAGTGGCAAAGTTCAAAGGGGATATAAAAAAAGAGAGGTAAAATAATCTTAATTAGGTAGAGATAGTTGGGTTAGGATACCAAAGATCTGTCATCCTAAGTTATTAACACCCTAGATCTATCTAGTCGTGAAAGCATTCGACCCAACCCGACCAAAGACCACCTTGCTTTGCAATCTATGAATTGCGCCATCCAAGTGAACCTCAATAACCCTATGTCCAAGAGGAGGAAATTATAAATTCTATGACCCTCAATAAGTAGTAAATATATGTGGGACTTATACCTATAGAAATGATGAGGAAGCCATTGAAGTTGAAATAGAAAATAAAGGCACAAATATAAAGTCGAGACTCTCTCACAAAGAACTTATACACATTTGGGTTGAGGAAGATTTTAACACCCAAAGTGCTCTAGAAAACCACCTAATTAGAAATATTATGCTTAGTTGGGCATGTTGAAGAAGTGTTGAAACTTCTCTTCGGAACATGTAAATATGATGTAGTTAGCTAACAAGTCCTAATATGGAGCCTCTATTAAGGATGACTTGGGTTATAGCTAAGCATTGCTAAATGTTTTAAATCCAACCAGAAGACCATGCAGGAAAGTTAAAGTATGTTTTAAAAAGTTGAGATATTATAATAATAAATTTTAACTAATGTTAATCTTTTATTATTAAGTTTTTGCAAAATAAATTATAATATTAGGTCCATAGAGAGCGTAAATTACATTCGCGATGAGTCCAAACAAACCAAAATGTAAGAACAAGAAAATATCATCATGCACCACAATATGAACCAGCCAAATATAAAGAATAAAAGGCAGGGTTGCTGGGTTGGCAAGATATCTTAGAAAAGCAAAAAAGGCGGCTATGCACTGCATATACACGCTTGGTCCTAATGTTGTACATCTAAAAGAATTCTAAATTAAGGTACATAATATGAGCATGCTGCTCTTGGTCCCTGTCACGGGTTCTATTAAGTAGACACTTCAAAATCCTTATATACCTTATTTCTGATATAAACTCTATATATGGAGTCTAGAAAGTACTTGATAAAGTCTAAAAAAGACTTGACTTACATGAAAATTAGGCTAGCATAAAAGCTATCTACACGCAATGTCGTGAATCATACCTAATGGGAGGGAAACTAAAAAACACTTAAAGAAACTATGATAGAAAAAATTATAACAGTCCCTCCCCGTTGGACATGTCTCCCTGAAAGAAAACCACTCATAATAAACTAATGTGCATGTATTACACCCCATAAACACACAAAGAAGCACACAAAAATGCCTGGCTAGAGCACAAACCAAGAAACAGTAGCCAGGCATATGAAAAATCTAGCTACATCCTAGCTATAGTCTAGCAAGCATCTAGAAAGAAGTGGTCCTAGTGACAAACATTTAACTGTGTCCACACACGTGTAGGTAAAAGGCTGGCCTATGTTTTTTGTCATTGAACTTAGCCCCATCCTAAAAATCTAAAAATTTTAAGAGGTGTCGCTTTTGTATAATAAATAAAAAAAATATAGTTTTTTATACTTTTAAAATAATTATTTTGAAAATAAAAGCCTAAATGAAACTTCTTAAATCTTCTAGAACCTTAGCACAATAATACACGTGTTGATTGCGATACTGAGATAGCTTTGCAAAAAAATCCTCATTAAAGCATCCGACCAACAACATGTCACTCAACTAACGAGTATGATTTGTCATCCAGACAATCAAGAAATGCACATGTAAATGCAAAGTGATCCAATGTGATGTGAATGCTCCATTGAGGTTGAAGCGATTGCCAACTAATAAATATTCATCATAAGTATATGTTAGCTTAGACTAATGATGAATATGCCAACTGTCAAAAGATGTGAATACAAGACACATGGCACAAGTGATGTGTGGTTAACTTCCTAGGGTATAAGACACCACAGGGGGATTACAACTTACCTGAATGGTGACCAAACATGAAGACATATGACAAACACACACAATATGTAATGCACCATGAAAATAGGAAAACACACACTCTATACAAAAGAACGTGCTCAAGGAAATGATGGGCACTATCGTTGATGATGTGTAGAATGACTCATGCACCAAAAAGGTTCAAAGGCTAAGGAGCGTGACCCAAGCAAGGTGAGAGTCACGTACCTGAGTGGAAATACACGATACACTAGGTGGGTGTTTAGAGGATAGGAAGCATGTCCTACACAAAGTGACATGATGTGAAATGTACATGTGTATAGACAATGTGCACTAAATAGGTTTGAAGGCTAAAGAGTGTGGCCTATGATAAGTGACACAGTGCAAAATACCTACAATGTTCCTATGCAGTAGAAAGTGAAGTAATATAATTCTAGTTAAGGAGAATTACACATCAGAAAGGCTTGAAATGCTAGCCACCCCCTTACGAGATATATGAGTTTATGGAATGAGTGTGTGATAATAAAAGCTCATGGGAAAACCTTTATCATGCAAGATGTAAGAATGCAAGATGTTATGTGGGGAAAAAATACAAGGGTGAAAAGTTTCATGTACAAAGATGGATGTGCTAGTGCAACTAACTTAAAACACATGTGACAATATAACAATCAAGTGAGATTATTCGATAGCGTCGTTGACACGCCTAAAAATTACCTATTTTTATTTAAACATTTAAGCTTATTTTTAATAATATTACACTTTAAAGGAAGGTATTTTGCTTGTTTTTGGTTTCAGGTACAACAAATAGAGTTTTGGAGAAAAAAGAAGCAAAAACTGTGTAATTTGGTACCAAAATGAGCAAGGAAGAAAATTCTGACCTTACACATTTCAATAGTCTTTCTATACTTAATCTCCGTTACATTTATCACATGTTTTTGAATAAATTGTACTTAAAAAATATTATTTTCATGCTTATCTTGTAGGTATTACTGTTAGAAGTGAAAGAATTAAAGTAGGGCAAAACAGAGCTAAAACAAAGCAAAATGGAGCAAAATGATGGAGCTGCCTATAGGGTGGTGCCTAGGCACCAAAATATAGAGAAGACGACACCTAGGCACCATATATGGTTAAGGTATGGATTTTTGGTGATTTTGGGCTATTCATGGATGTTCTGAAAGATTTTAAACAACTTGCACGTCCCATGGAGTGGTTCGATGATCTAGACACTTGGAAAGGCTCTTAGAAGAAGAGATGTGTATTTTAGAGTGAATAGATGTATCTCTTGGAGTGAAGAGGTGTGTCTCTTATAATGAAGAGGTGTTTTGCATCTCTTTAAAAAGACTGGCTTGGTGCCTCTTATGTGAGGAGTCTAGAGGAGAGTTTAGGAGAGATTTCGAGAGGAGTTAGGTGTGCCTCTTCAAGGTGTTGTGTGTGTGTGTGTGTGTAAGAGGTGAAGTCTCTTGTGGAGTCTTGGTGGCTTTTGGAAAGTTGGAAGAAGTGTAAAGTTTGCTATTTGCTTTGTAAGGTAGGCTTGAATCTTCTATAAAGAAAGGTCTTGGACTCTTTTTGTATTTGTTTGAATGATAGCAATAAAGTTGTATGTTTTTCAATGTCATTCGTAATGAAAAATCAATGTGTTTTCTCTATGCTTGATGAGTAGTTTTTTTCCTTACTCTTTCTCCTTATGAAGGGAATTAATTTTGTTTAGGAATGTAGTTTAGTAGAAGTGCTTTTAAAATTTTATAAATTGTGATGATTCAAACTTTTATCTTCATTTACTTATCGATCTGGTAAATTGATTTGTTAAAATTTGTTGTGAAACATATGATCCTAGAGGGTTATGTTTTCTACAACTAAGTAAGAATCACATTTGATTTCATGGATGAGAATGTAGTCCATGGTTTTGAGGAAAATATACCGTCACGGGCGTAAAATTGGAGATTTTAGTGTGACAGACTAAAATTCCCATTTTGGTCTAAGCGTTTGGAAACAAAAACGAGATGTTAGTCCTTAGGTGAGGGGAACGCGGGAACTTTGGAGTGAGAGCCAGTATCTTCCTAGCCTATCCGCAGATTTAGGGACCAAATAATGGATTAATCAATGTTTTTTATCGCTCATAAAGAGGATAAAGAATATAATTGCTCTTATTTGTCACAATACCACATTTGATTTTTAAACATTCCATTTCTGCACTAATAATGATCTCATCGCAAAGGGGAAAGGAATTTTAATTTTTTAAGATCTTTCTAAAATTTAACAAGTCTCCTTAGAGTCGTTTTTCATTTAATTTTGTTAATTATTATTTTAGTGTAAATTAGTGAATTTAACAAAACTAAACTTTTCAAAATTCCAAACTAAGACCTAATAGTAGTAGACTAGAATTTTCCTAAGGGATTTCTTACGTGAATTTTTTGTGTGAATGTTACTTTTTAAAGAAAGCCCCATATTACTTGAAGTAATACGTATGCTTGCGTAGTTCTTATCTCAATTTTATATGACAATATGATGTATGCACTTATAATATTAATTTTTCCTTACTTATAATTCTTACTTTGCAATGGTGCCAAGAACTTGTTCACCAACAACAGTTAGATAAAAATTTGACTTCGAAGCAAAGAAGAATACAATTATTATATTTAAATATAGGATACTACGTAAGTATACGTATCGTTATCAAGTTTTATAGGACTTTTTGATTAAGCTATGAATATCAAATCCACAGGGATAAAAGATAATATGCAATTCAAATCAGATGAAATTTGATAACAAATTCTACTTAGTAAAATATTCTTACTCAAACTTTAGATGTTATAATAGAAATGAAAATTTAATTCTTTTTGTAATTTTTGATAAATTAAAGTAAATTAAACAACTAATTAAACTTAACTAGATATTTGTAAAATGAAGGCAATATAAATAAAATATCTTTTTCCTTATCATGAATCAGTAACAAGTATAGGAATTTTGTTGTGGAAGTATTCAAATTATGTTATGTCAAATAAGAGAAATAATTTTCTTTACCCTTCCTAGAGATGCTATAAAGAACATTGGCTAATTTTAAGTTTGAATAGTCTTAAAGATGGGTTAGGTAGGGAAGATGCTAGAGTTCTCTCTTCTCCCTCCACTTGGGGGCCTAACATCTCGAATAAAAACCTAAAACTATAAACCAAATTTGGGGATTTAGCCTGTCACTCTAAAGTCCTCTAATTCTACACCCTTCAAAGTTTATTTCTCTATTTATTTGCACTCAATCCTATGAATTACATTCTCATCCATACAATCTAATGTGATTCTTACCATTATTTGACTGAGACAATGCCATCTCGGATCTGACATATTCTCACAACAGATATTAACATCTTAATTGGCCAAATCAAGAAGTAAATGATGTACAAGTTTTAAAATCATCACAACTTATTCCGACATTAAAGGTTAATAATTCACACAACTCTCATCCAATACTTAATCACTTATCATTTTAAGGAAAAAGATAAAGAAAACTACTCAAAATTCAAGAAGAAAACACAACCACACTTAAGTTTAAAAGTAGAAATCAAGCAAACAAACAAGAAGTCTAATTTAAAACTAAATATAGTCACAAAGATATAACCTTATCTCAAATCCTCTCCACCAAAATCTTGAAGTTCCTTTAAATCTCTTCCTTCCCATACAATACAAACTACAACTCAAAATAAAAAGAAAAGGGGGGCGGCGACATTTGTAAAAGATCCTCTCAAAAAAAGAGAGACAGAGACTGGCAAGAGAGAGAGAGAGAGAGAGAGTTCTTCAATCCAGGTATTCTTTTATAATTTTCCAAAAGGTGTCTTGGTTTCTCTTCAAAATAGAGAGGATACTTGCTATAGATGGGGAGCAAATTAACCTTCCTTTTATTCAACAAGAATCGTACCAACAACTGTTGCAGGAAGGACTCGAGCACATACACTTGGTTCTTATAATGGTAAGGGTTCATGCCTTACACAGGAGAGATGCAGGTACAACAACCCTTATTTTCCTCCGAGATACACGATGGAGGTCCGATGTTTCAATAATCGGAACAACGGAGGTGGACTTATCGGCTGGAACTCAGCTGGTGTACATTACACCAAACATGATGATGTCAATCCACGATTTCATGAACCATATAGAATTGGCCATCCTTACTCATGGCTACGAAGAATGTCAAGGAGGGGAATCAAAACTATTAATCACAAGAGCCTTGGTCTCAGGGCTGACGAACGCAAGCCATACTGGATTCCAATATAACGTATCAGGAATCGCAGATTACCTGACATCTCATGGTATTACAACAATTCCCAGGAATCAACATACCATCAATCAACTTCAAAGCCTTACCTGGATCCTTAAACCATCCTCGCAAAAAAAGATTCAAGTTTCACAAAAACTCCATACATCCCTAAGGATTGACGGTACTCTCCGTATTTCTTTCACCGATTATTCAGCTAAACCACCCCTACCCATATCTTCAACAAAAGGGGAAACCTTAATATCCCCAAAATAAGAGGATAAACTTATATTCGTCATCCTTGAAAATGAACCTATCTGGGACGAAGGACCCCATTAGGATACCTCTTACTCTAAAAAAGAAGAATAGATCCCCCAAATATCAAACACGGATGCTGCATACGATGAAGAAGATGATGATGATTTCTCCCTCTTCCTATATCTAAATGCACATAATAATGAACAAAGCTCAGTCACAGAAGGCGGTGGGATAAAAGGCCCAACAGAAGAAGAAGAAGATGAACCAGATACCCAGCCACACATGGGCCCTCTGAACCCTAAAACCAAATCTTTTGTCAACAAAGCCGCAGGGGAAAATGTTGGCTATACTAAGAAGGCTTCAAAGAGCTATCAACAAATCTTATGGGAATGATATTAGAATGGTGATCCTACGGTAGGACCACTAGGGCATCTAAGTGGAAGACATGATTACGTAGTTGAATATTCCATGAGGAAGGATGATACACCAATCATCGCTACAGGATGGGGTGATGAAGATGATCAACCACAGATAAATGAAGTGGTAAGCCTATACTCAACTCCACTACAGCCAGAACTAATTTCTGAAACACCACGTATCTCAATAGACCTTTCTAAACCTTTTAACCCACCCCCCAAAAGGCCAATTCACCCAATAAATGAAATATCACTACCCAGTATAAAAAGTCAACTTGCTGACTTAGATTACCGAAAATTGCGACAACTTACTAACAAAGCCAAAAACCTATACGCCTCAGTATCATCATCTCCATATCTCCCCCCCAATGAACCTGTCATGGGACCAGTCTTCTATCCTCCGGCCACCGTTCTGCCATAAGCTGAACCTTCATTTACGCAATCTAATTCATTCCACCAATTCAGAAGTCGATCTTCAGACTTCAAAAGGAGTTATCAACAGAACATGTGGACCCTTCCATCAACCCATAATTCACAAGGAGTTTTGCTGATATTATTGGATGACTTCTCGCTCTATGACAACGTCATCTCACGATGGGAATCCATCACCTTGAACCTAGTAAACGATAAATAATTCCAAGATAATAAGGCAAAAGTTATGTTTATCGAGAATCTACTTGAAGAAGTAGAAAAGAAGATCTGGATCCAATGGAGAATGACGCATGAAGAAGAATATGAAGCTCTTGTCAACATAGCAGATGACCCTCAAAATGTCATCTCCCATATAAGATGTATTATACATCTCAAAGATCCATATCAAGGATCAACGAAAGAGCAAAATAGGGCTTTTTTGGATCTAGAAAGGCTATCATGCCACACGATAAAAGATATGTTCGAATACATGAACGACTACAAAGTACTCGTTGCAAAAACAGGCAGAATGTACATAAATTCTAAACTATCAGAAAAATTCTTCAGAAAAATGCCTCCAATCATTGGCAATGAAGTTGAAGCCGCCTTCAGAGCCAAGCACCTGTTCAATACCATAGGGCTCCTGCCCCGAATTAGATTCACATATCAATATATGGCTGACCTATGCAAGAAGCCTGCAATTCAGAGAGGGATAAAGGACCTATCAATCAGTAAAAAGATCCCTGTCCCAGGATATTACAATAACCATAAGAAATATGGTTTACGTAAATCAAGAAATTACAAAGGGAAGCCACATGAAACACATGTCTGTGCCATAAAGAACAAAAACAAACCAAGAACTTCAAAGTGTCGTTGCTACATCTGTGGGGAAGAATGACACTTTGCAAGAGAATGTAGGAGCAAATGAGGAAAAATGGCTCGAGCAGCCATCCTCAATAACCTAAACCTGCCTGAAGATTACAATGTATTATCTGTCGACCTTAACAAGGAAGCATCAGACGCAATTTGTAGCATCTCTGAAGGGGATGGTATGAATACCCTTGCGCATGTTAAGCATGCACTGGGGGATTTGCCCCCAGAAGATTACATTTACATGATGAAAGAGGAAGACTACGGGTGGCGCTCTTTCATTCGCTTACCAGAAGAGCAAAGTAAGTGCTCTCACAACTGGGAACAGAATAAGCTCATACAGGGGCCATTCATACATTGTTTCTATTGTTATATGACTACCAATTCTAAAATGAGGATACATTGCATAACTTGCAAACTCACAGCTTGCCCAATGTGTGCAAAATTTTACCTCACGATTAACATTCAAAAGGAAGCCGTATTTCAAACATACCAATCAAAGGATACTTTGATTCAAGAATTGCTGAATTATTCAAGCTTCCTAAAGGAAGAAAATAAAAGACTCCAGCAAATATTGCAGGAGATGATTATAGAAAAATTAGAAGAAGAAAGAAAAGAACTCCTTGAGCATGACAAAATGAAAGGACTCTACATGAATAATGAAGAAGAACTTGAAGAAAGTACTGTGGCAAAATTCTTCAATGAATATGCGAAAGAACAGGTGCATTCAGGACAAATTTGAAACTTTAGATTTGTTGGAAAATGATAATAAAAATATTATTCCTTCAAGTATTAAACCACTCGAACTTGAACCGAAAGTATTACCTGCTCATTTAAAATATGTATTTTTAGGGGATACATCTACATTGCCTATTATTGTATCTTCTGAGTTAACTGAAATTGAAGAACAAGAATTAATAGAAATGTTAAAAAAATATAAAAAGGCTTTTGGATGGACTTTAGCAGATATTAAAGGAATTAGCCATTCAATTTGTATGCATAAAATTTTATTAGATGAACAATACGAACCTAAAGCTGGTCCTTAGAGGAGATTAAACCCAATAATGAAACAAGTTGTTAAAAAATAAAATTTAAAATGGTTAGATACTGAATTATATATCCTATTTCAGATAGTGCTTGGGTAACTACAATTCACTATGTTCCAAAGAAAGGAGGAGTGACTGTTGAAGTAAATGAGAAAAATGAATTAATTCAAATAAGACAAGTTACTGGTTGGAAAATTTGTATAGACTATAGAAAATTAAACATGGTCACCAAAAAAGATCACTTTCCTTTACCATTTCTAGACCAAATGTTGGATAGATTGGCTGGAAATAAATATTACTGCTTTTTAGATGGACATACCAGTTATCATCAAATTCTAATTGCTTCTGAGGATCAAGATAAAACAAAATTTATAAGCCCTTATAGAACATTTTCTTTTCGTAGAATGTCTTTTGGACTATGCAATGCACCTGCAACATTTCAAAGATGTATGATGTCAATATTTAGTAATTTGATTGAACATGAAATGAAAGTATTTATGGATGATTTCTTTATGTTTGAGACTTCATTTGAATTATGTTTAAAAAATTTAGAAAAAAAATTGGAACTATGTGAAAAAATCAACCTAGTGCTAAATTGAAAAAAATGTCAATTTATGGTTATTTAACTTCGCATAAAATTTTTGAAAATGGCATGGAAATAGATCCTGCAAAAATTCAAGTTATTGAAAAATTACCACCTACAGTTAGAGGGGTAAGAAGTTTTCTAGGACATGCTGGTTTCTACAGGTGTTACATAAAAAATGTTTTAAAAATAACTAAGACATTATGCCAACTTTTAGAAAAAGATACAAAATTTGATTTTAATGAGGAATGCATAAAAGCTTTTGAACTATTGAAAGAAAAATTAATTATTGCACCTACAATAGTCCCACCTGATTAGGAGAAAGCATTTGAAATAACGGGCAATGCTAGTGATTATGTTATTGGAGCTGTTTTAGGACAAAGGCACAACCAAAATTTTAAATTAATGTATTACGCTACTAAAACTTTGAATGATGCTCAAATTAATTACACTACTACTAAAAGAATTATTGACTATTGTTTATTCTTTTGATAAATTTAGACCTTACTTAATTGGAACTAAATGTATAGTGCATACAAATCATTCTGCTATCAAATACTTGATGCAAAAGAATGATGTTAAACTAAGATTAATTAAATTGATACTTCTATTGCAAGAGTTCGACTATACTATAGTTGATAGAAAGGTAAATGATAATCAAATAGCTGATCATTTGTCTAGACTAGAAAAAGAAATATTAACTAATTTTGTAAATGAAATTTTAGAAAATTACCCTGATAAACAATTATATAGTATATATGAAATAAATACACCGTTGTATGCCGATATAGTAAATTACATTGTAAGTGACATTGTACCACCAGATATTAAGAATCATTTACAGAAGTTTATATATGATTCAATTTTTTTTTTGGGATGATCCATATTTATATAAACATGTAAAGATCTAATTATTAGAAGGTGTGTGCCTTATGAAGAAGCTTAACAAATAATTAAAAGTTATTATGATTCTAAATTTAGTGGAAATTTTGGAACAAATAGAACTGCTTCAAAAATTTTGCAAGCTGGATTTTATTGGCCTACTCTTTTTAGAGATGTTAATGAATATATTAAAACATGTGATAGATGTCAGCGAGAAGGAAATATTTCTAGAAGAAATGAAATGTCTCTAAATTACACATTGGAAGTTGAAATTTTTTATGTGTGTGGATTATATTTTATGGGATCATTTATGCCTTCATTTAGAAACTTATATATATTACTTGTTGTTGATTATATGTCCATATAGATTGAAGTTGTTGTTGTACATAAATGTGATGCCCGGAGTGTTTCTATATTTTTAATTAAAAATATTTTTACAAGATATGAAATGCTGAGAGTAATTATTACAGATGGAGGAACCCATTTTAGAAATAAGAGAATCGATAAGTTGATAAAAAAATATGACATTATGTTTAGATTCTCTACTGCTTATCAACCTCAGAGTAGGGGTCTAGTAGAAAGATCAAATCGTGAAATAAAATGAATTTTAGAAAAAAACTATAAATCCCTATAAATTGGATTGGTCTGCTAGATTAGATACTGCATTATGGGCATACAAAGCTGCTTATAAGACTCCTATAGGAATGTCTCCATTTAGACTTATTTTTAGAAAAAAAAAACATTCCACTTACCAGTAGAATTGGAACATAAAGCATTTTGGGCTATTAAGGAATTTAATTTTATTCTAAAAGATGCTGGTAAGAAAAGATTATTGCAACTCAATGAACTTGAGGATATTAGAAATGAAGAATATGATAATGCAAAATTCTATTAAGAGAAAATGAAAATATGGTATGATCAGAAGGTTATTAAGAAGAAGTTTGAACCTGGACAAGAAGTTTTATTATAAAACACAAGATTGAGCTTATTTCCAAAAAAAACTAAAATCTAGATGGTTATGACCATTTAAAGTGATTAAAGTCTATCATTATGGAAATATTGTTATTGAAGATCCTAAAACTGAAAAAATATTTAAAGTTAATGGGCATCGATTGAAACATTATTATGAAGAACACATACCACAATTTAAAGAAGATTTAATGTTAAGTAATCCTGACTTAACAATGGTATGTCAGGCTGACGATGTTAAACCAAGCGCTTTGTGAGAGGAAACCCATATATAAAGCTATATATCTATATATTATTATTATTTTGTTAATGAGTGTATTTATATCTTAGGAAATAATATTATTTTTGAGTCCTACACAATTTTACCTATCATAAATTAAGACAAATATTGGTATTGGAGGAAAATTTGGAATTGAGTTGATAAAAAAAATATAAGACGTGAATTTGGCTTCTGGCGCCGACGGCGCCCGCCTAATGAACTATGGCACCGACCGCGCCAGCCGGAGAGCCGATGGCGTCCCGAGCAGTTTTGCACATGTAGAGCAGATTCGACAGACTTTGGTGGGATTTCTCTCTTCAATAACAACCGAGTGGTGTTTTTAAAATCCTAGAAACTACATTGGACGTCTAGAAACTTCCTAATTTTGAATTCCATGGCTTCCAATTTCAGAAATAGAAATACTTCAAGGCATGGTGTTTTAATAGAAGAAAGTTTATCAGTTTTGATGCCCAGAGATTATATGACAAAGTCATCACAAAGAAGAGACTTATCATTAAGTAATCCAAGTTCACAGATTAAGAAAAGCATTGTGCAAAGATGTTGGGAAGTTCCTTGCTACACTACCGCTTCAGTTGTAGTACCAGTCGTAAAGGAATTCTATGATAACTTACATGGAATTACACAAGGAGTAGTCTTCGTTCGAGGTAAGGCTGTACCATTTACTCCAGCTCAAATTAATGATTTGTATATGATAGAAAATGTTCCAATCAATCATTATAAAAATTTTATCCCAATAAGAGATATGTTGCAAGAAGTATATAATTTTCTGACGGATGAAAATGATAATTTAAAAATCAGAGATGAGGGATACGTTAGTTTCTCTACTTCATTACTTAATCCAATATCAAAACAATGGCATTTCTTCATATCTCTAAAATTACTCCCTACCATGAAGATTAGTTTAGTTACAAGGGAAAGTGTCATTTTAAACTATTGCATTCAAATGGAAAAACCCATTGATGTGGAGTCAGTTATTTTTAAATCTGTTATGGGTGTTATTATGAATGGGCCAACATATGGACTGGGGCATCCTTCTATAATTTTCCTACTTTGAAGTCAATCTCAAGTTTCTTATGAAAGTTGGGAAAAAGTTGTATTACCTTGGGAGCCCAGGATTCCTATTGATGGCAATTATATAGGAAATGGAAATGAAGTATTAGATGTTATTTTGGATCATTCATCACACGCTTCAACATCATTGATGCCACAAAGAGTTGGAAATTCAATGACTTTGGAGAAGAAAATGAAGAAAATAGAAAGATAACTTTAGAGTATTATGAATGCAATTGGAATCTTAACTACCTTTTTGATTTCCTAGATTGGAGGATGAAGGAGAACTTTGATCATACTGGGACAGTTGAAGCAGGATTGGTGCAGATGTTCAAGAAAAATGGATGGATCGATGAAAATTCGACTGATCAATTCCCGTACAGACCCTTCTACAATTTGTATGTCCATTACCAATCTATGGGAGATATTAGAGGAGGAGAAAGTACTAAAGATGAGGTAGAATAATTAAAGAAGTAGGACTCTCTATTAATTTAAAATACTTATGTGTTTGTGTGGATTTGATTTACTTTTATTTGCTTTAGAACTCTATTTGTGTGTATAGTTTTGTGTTAATGTTCTAGTGTTGTGGCTTGATTTTGACGCTGAATTATAATTTAGTTTGCTTTAAGGATGTGGAATTGTGACTAGAAAAATGTATGTGTAAAAAGTGTATTTTCATATATAAAAGTTAGTTTGGTGTTGTTTGTGAAAATACTTGTTTGTCAATTAATTTTAGATGAAAATTAGCGTTCAAAAAGACTAAATAGACTTTGGACTAAGTTGAAAAAAAATTAAAATTTGAAAAAAAAATCAAAATATGAATTTCTGGGGACTGGCGCCGGCATGGGTGCTGCCAGCACCCTCAACCCGAACCAACCTAAACACCCTTAAAATTTGCAATTTGCACAGTAAAACGCCTTTTTTAACCTATGAGTCACCTTCAACCTCCAGTTTGTGCACCTAGGGCTTGCTATTGCTTGGATTTGAGGTAATTTTAAGGCAAACAAAGTTTGGATTTCATCTTCTCTAGGTAAGAGCTACACTTTAAACTCAAAATTTTTTATTTTCACCAAGGATTTATCTTACATTGTCGAGATCCTAAATTTTGAGATTTTTTTGAAATATTTTGAGAAAATCCTTTACTGAAGAACTCTTACTTATTAGATTTAAGTATAAAACATTCCACACTGTGATTTTAAGAATTCTTTGGAATTTATTTGGATTTTATCAAATTTTGGTAGATTTATCATGACACATAGAATGAGCAAAGCAAAGAGAAATGTAGATTTTGATGGTAAAAAAATTGTCAACTACAAGGCCAACATTTACTTTAATAGTCTACTTATAACTAAAAAAAGTTATTCCGGATCAAGGATTTAAAAATCCGAGCAGAGAAGTTGAAAGATTAATCAATGCTCGGTAGTGGGAGAATTTTTGCTACTTTACTGCCGAGGCGATTATTTGTGTTGTGATGGAGTTCTATGCCAATTTCAAGGAAATTTCTGAAAACTATGTGTTTGTTTGAGCGAAAATGATGGAGTTTACTCTAAGGAAGATTAATGAATTTTATCAGTTAGAAGATGTGTACAGCTACCAGTACAAATCGTTTTCTGCTACAATTGAGGGCTTGAATGAAGTTATTTCTTTTCTTACAGATGGAAGAGGAACCTGGAAGGTGAACAAAGGTGTTAAGGTAAACTTTCCTCTTTCTATGTGAAATGTAGTATGTAAGGACTAACACTACTTTATTTCTAGCAGATTGATTCCAACAAATCATCATAATGAGGTTATAAAGGATAGAGCCATCTTGAACTTCTGTATCCAGTAGATGAAAAATATAGATGTAGGCTCTATTATTTATAGGAACACTCAATCTATTGCTTTGAGAGAGACCACTAGAGGTTTAGCACACCCTGCTCTGATCTTCACACTATGTGAATAGGCAGGAGTTGACTACAGAGCAGACGAGGAGAGGATTGAACCTCTTAACCTATTGAGTCTACCAATATAAAGACTTATGAATCTCATGTTGGATGGAGATCTGGAAGTAGGACTAGGGTTGTTCCTTCTACTTCAAGTACTTCTAGTACGCCTACTATTCAGGAACTTATGGAGTAGATGATGATCCAACTGGGAGATATCTTAAGACTGGATAGTAGAATGGAAAATATGGAGGCCAGACATGCTAACAATGATGATTTGATAAGACAGAAGTTTGAATATGATGCTGCTTATGATGATGCAATGGTCAATTACATGAGGGGTGATCACCCAGTTCAGTTTCCTACTAACCATATTTTTACTCCATATCAGCAGTAGAATTTGGATGTGGAAGAAGAAGAAGAAGATGATGATGATTGGTGATGCTTTAGTTAGATTTCTATTTATTTTATGTTTGGTTGAACTTTATTGTTGAGACTGTTTGTTTTTTAGATGTGTAAAACTTTATTTTAAATGTTATGTTGAATTATGTATTGTAGATTTGTGAGATTGTTTTCACATTGGGAACCATTTGAGTATTATTATTAGTTTTTAGTACATCGTTGGATGTATTTGTAGTTAACTCTTTCTCAGCAAATTTTTATATGTATTATGTATTATTTAATGTTTTAAGTCTTGTAGCTTTCATAATAGCACTTGTAATATTTCAGAGTTAAGTTTCAAATCAGAACCTTCACCAGGTATGTCTTTTCTTTATGTATTAAATGTTTTTTTCATCCTTTATTTTTTAGTTTTTCATGCAAAATTTTAAAAATTTAAGCTTGGGGGAGGGGGGGGGGAGAAAAAATTCATTTTTAAAGAAAAGAAACTTAATATTATTTGTTCTCAATAAGCTATATTTTTAAATATGTTTAAAAAATTTATAACTTGAACTTTGGTATTAGAGGATAACTTTAGATAACTATATTTAGGTTTCCAAATACATAGTAAACTTCAGTTAAAATTTTTTAAAAATAAAAGTTAATTTTAGAGATTAAGATATTTGGTATGAAAGAATAAAACTATGTTTTTCTTTTTTAAGTAAAGGAATTAGTATTTTTTGAAATAAAAAAAAATCTTAGAGATTCATGTAAGAAGAAAAGATTAAAACTTTATGAAAAATCTTTAAATCTAATATAAATTTATAAAGAGAAGGAATCTGAAAAGTTTTTAACTTTAAGAAGAGGATAGTGAAGTTCAAAATCATTAAAGGCTATCCAAATATAGTAATCCTCAAAAAAATGAGGAAAGGAAAGAAAAAGGATTGAAAATGTTCCTTAAAAAATGAAAAAAAGAAAAGAAAAAAAAGAAGAAAAGATGTGATGAGAAGCTTGAGGAGATGCCTAATCAAAAATTGGCCTCACTTGAATCAACTTAAAGAAGAAGGCTTGGCTACATTTTCTAAACTTATATTTAAGTATTAGCATATTTACTAGTAAAGTTTCATGAAGTTATCTTTCATATGAATATTTTAAGTAGCTTTAATATGAATAATTTGCAATTTTCCTTGAAAAGAATAGAGAATAAAAAATCTTAGACTTGACTGCTAGTATTCTTATATCTTTTAGTATTAATTGGAGTTATTTTAAATTTTTCTTAGGTTATACTATTTTATTTAGTAGACTAAAACATAAAAATCTAGAAGTTAAAATCTTAGCCATTAGCCATATTTTTATGTAGTAAAGGAGTTACTTAAGGACAAGTAACATTTAAGTTTGAGGATTTTGATACACAAAAAATATATGCATTTTTAGCCCCATATTTTTTACTTATTTTTGGTGATATTGCACTTTAATGGAATGTATTTTTTATGTTTTATTGCAGGTTATTGATTTTTAGGACTTAGAGCAAAAAGGAAGCAAAAATGATAAAATTTGGAGTTAAAATGGAGAAATTAAAAAATTGTTCAGCGCCGACGGCGCCGTTTGACAAAGAGCATGGATTTAATTAAAAGGCCACTGGCACCGACAACGCCAGTGTCAGTGCAGGCCCTGTTTCTAGAAGATTCGATGAATTTGGATGCTTTTTGAAGAGTTTTTGTATGCACCTATTGGAGAACCAACCCTAGGCTCTATGTAGAGCCAAAATTGATCAGAAAAGAGGTCTTCCTTCGCCTTCCTCCGTCCTCCTTCATCTTCATTCACTTCTATTCACCATCCATTTCCCCTTTTGCTCACTTCTTATCATTCCATGACATTAGTGAGTTATTTTATATATAGTTTTGAGTTTGTTTGGTGAGTTTGAGTGTGAATTATTCTCTAAGAAGTGTTGGAGAGAAAGAGAAGTGAGAGATTTCTTTTTCCAACATTTCCTAAGAGAAGCTACAAGGGATTTGCTTTGAGAAAGATTTCAGATAAGTGTTATTTATTTTTTATTATTTTATGAACTTTCTTTTATACATTAAATTTATGTTTTGTTGTATCTTTCTCATGAAGTCTGAGTATTTTCCTTTATCTTTCTCCCTACTCTGGGATATGGTGAAATGAAGAGATAATTCAGATGTGCCAATGTTAAAATTTAAAATAAATTGTGATGGTTTTTAAACTCCACTCTTAATTTACTTTTCGATGTGACAAATTGAATTGTTAGAATATGTTGTGAAACATATGATTCAGGAAATGGAGTATGAATTCTACAACTGAGTGAGAATCATATTTAATTTCATGAAGGAGTATTTCGTTCATGGAATTAAGTGCAAATAAAAAGGGAAATAAACTTTGCTGGGTGTAGAATTGGAGATTTCTCGAGTGACAGACTAAAAATCCCCAATTCGATCTTAGTGTTTAAAGCTAAAGCGAGAGTTTTCCTTCAAGGGAAGGGAAGTGGGAGCTCTGGAGTGGGAACCAGTATCCTCCTAACCTAGCCACAGATTTAGGGACTAAACTTAAGATTAGCCAATGACTTTCTATAACATTAAATCAGGGTAGAAAATTAAAATTGCTCCTATTTGGCACAATACATATTTAAACCATTTATCTCATCTCATTTCACCAAAAACTCATTGTAGTGGGAAAGATGCTTTTTCATATTAGAAAACTGCGTCACATAAATATAGTTTAGTAGTTATTAATTTTAAACCCTCTTTTTAAATTTTGCTAGTAGTTAACAATTTAGATTTGATAGAATCTTAAACATTCAAAATTAGTTACAGTAATTTTGTTTTACTTCTGTGAATTTCCTATTTAATTTATTATTTTAAATTCAAATCTTCATCATGGGATTGAGATTTTGGACTTAAAAAGAAAGTCTTATATTAGTTGATAATGATATGTATACTTGCGTAGAATACCAACATTATGTGTTTAATGTTATTATTCATTAAATACCACATCAATTTTTTGGCATCGTTGTAAAGCGCAGTCAAATTTATAAATTTTACACAACTATATTTCCATTGGTCGTCACCCTATCAAGCTATAAGACTAAGGGAAATCTCATTTTGGATAATCTATGTGCTGGTCTTAACCAAATCGTAGCCTAGGGCTAAGGGTTTGGTGGACTACCTACCTGAGTTTCCAAAAGAAGTAGGGAACCAGGTTAAGCATGTTAGGTTTAGGTTGTGAGTGCAAGTGCAAGTGTGTGTATGTGTAGACCTGACCAAGACCCCACACCACCCAGGGCTAACCCTAATGTCAAACAATCTTATGGGGACTCATCCTGAGCTCCCCCATGTTGACTCTACCTACTAAGTGCTAGAGGTTAAAACCAAACATGTGGAACTCCAAGAATAGTAAAGAAGTGTTTTTTATATTCTAATGGTGAGGGTTCCTTTACTAATCTTCTTGAAATAGTCAACAAGAAAGTCTTATGGCTAGATCATAGGCTTCTAAAGAAGAAACTAGACCTCAACCAAAAGTGAGGTCAGTAAATGGACACTCAATAGGCGTGGTGTGCCGGGCAAGCACACCATACACATTGGCATTGACTGATAAGATCAAAAAAACAACACAACTGTCTAATCCAACATGCTCTGAGCATAGAGGAGAGAAAAGGAAACAGGCTTCTGCTGGGGAGTAGAAAGGGACTCTCATTAAAGATCGGAAGGCAAGTTTTTGAAGATAACCATCAAGGACACAGATAGTCACAATAAAGATTCAATTCTATTTTAAGCAAAATATTTTAATTTTAGTTGAAATTAATTCGATTTCAATTTTAAAAAAACTTCAAAAAATTAAGGATGTAAAAAAAACTGGGTAGAGATGAAAAGCACAGGGACTCATATTCATCTCGAAGAGACTAATCAAGGAAAAGAGGTGCTACATTTGGAAGGAAAGCTCGGGGACTCATATCCAACCCAAGAGGTAACTGAAGGGAATAGGACGAAGGCCCATTCCAATGGAAATTTTGAATTTTTTGCATTAAGAAGGAAAGCTCTAGGACTCACATCCAACTCAATAGGTAATGAAAGGAATCAGAAGTTAGGTATTGACCATAAGAATGGGAACTGAAATTTAAGTACCAACCTCATAATGAGAATTCAAAGCCTTACTCCTTTTAAGGGGGTCTCACACCGTTGACCTCACTTTTGGTTGAGGTTTAGTTTTTCCTCTTTAGTTGCCTAGGGTCTAGCCATAGGACTTTTCTATTGACTATTCTTAGAAAACTAGAAAATGAACCCTCACCATTAGAAATTTTACACTCCTCCTTTCTCAACTTGAAGTTCCACATATTGATCCTAACCTCTAGCACTTAGTAGGAAGGGTCAATATAGGGGAGCTCAAGGTGAGGTCCCATAGGACTGCTTGCTCTTAAGGTTGACCCTGAGTGCTAGAGCTAAGGCACTCACTTTCACTCACTCTCACTTACAATCCCTCATAACCCTAAACTCAAAATTTGTTGACTTTGATCCCTTGATCCTTTGGGAGACTCATGTAGATGGTCCACTAAACCCACTAGCCCTAGGCTAGGGTTTAGCTAAGATAAGTACATAAAGGACCCAAATGGGGATTCCATTGGTCCATATCTCATGTAGGGTGGATGATACCCCAGCACTACTAAAATACCTAATTTGACCTTTCACCCCCAAACCTACCCAAATTACCTAAACACCCCCAAATCCCAAATTTGGTCAAAATTCTCAAATTCACCCAAAATATCCAAACTTGTTCAAAAATCATTTCAAACCTTTTGAAAATGCCCAAGTTACCCAAAATTACCCAAAAATTCCAAATGTACCAAAATACCCCCAAAATTGCCAAAATAGAAAAATACCCTTGGCACCCCAAACTTTCCCAAAACATCCAAAATCACTCCAAATATCTCCAAACCCAATTTAGACACTTCAATTGAGCCTAATGTTGTCAATTTGACCATTTTGGCCAAAACCCCCAAATTGTCATTAATGGCCCAATTTCCCCAAATTCACCTCAAATGTCCATTAATTTGGGCCCAATTTTCTTCAATATCATTCCTAAACTTAAATTCACCTTTCATATGACCAATTTAAACCAAATCCAAGCTTTATTGGCCCATGCTTTGAGCCCAATTTTGATATAAATCAAACCCCCAATTTTGGCTACATAACTTAATCTCACCAAATTGAACCCCATAGCCTACTCAATTTGCCATAATTTATGTTGAAAACTCTTCATAACATTCCTACAAATCAAGCTTGACCTTTAATTGGCCTTGGTGAGGCCTCATTTTTATTTAATTTTGACCTAAGTCTAAACTTTCCAAATTTGCCCCAAATTGGCTATATCTCCAAATTTCACCAAATTGAATGCCCTACCTCAAAATTAGCACCCAATTTATGTTGAAAACTCCCCATGATGTTCCTATTGACCAGTTTCAATAATAAATTTGAACCCCCAAGTGAAATCAAAATCATTTCGATCATTCACCAAAAATCTTCATTACAATCATCTACATCAAATTTATCAATAATTTGGGCCAATTAACATGGCTAGCCTAATCTGAACCCAACATCTAGCCATTTTGACCCACATGAATCCATGCACCAAAACTGGCCTAGCCACCTTAAAGCTACCAACTTTATGACTACACAACCACTAAGCTACTCCTAAGGACCAGCATAAACCACCCTAAATCCACCAAAGCATTCTATTGAACAATGGATCCCCAAATTAAGGATTCATTCCCTTTCTTAGGCCTTAACCAAAAAATCTCCTCCATTATTGATTGTCATAGGGAGTTAACCATCATTAGCCACCCTTAACCTTCCTGAGCCAGGAGGTGACCACTCCCTGGTCAGCCAGCCACCTTGGTGGCCAAAAAATCACCAAATATTGAGCCACCACCCACAAATTCAACCCAATTCAAACCTAGAGGCCAAATCAGCCCAACCAATCCTTAGAGCTTCTCTGCCCTCCACAAAAGCATTATCTTCCACCCCTAATTGGCCCTGACAGCCAGCCTAGGCCATTTTATTTAAAGCTCTCCTCCATGGCCAATAGAGGAGAGCTGAAAATTTTTTAAACAAACTCTGTCAAATTTCTTTCAGAAACTCCCTAGGACCTCCTCAGTTCAAGCCCACCATTTTCCCCCTCTGGTTCCCTCTGTGAGAGTTCAGTTTTGAGCTCAAAGTTTCAGTCGAAACCAGGACATATTTCCCCACAGCTCTATGCTGAACCAAACCTCAATTAATTATGCACACACCATCCCCATAATGAGAGGTGTTGATCTTCCACAAAAGCCCTCTCTCAAACAACCTCTAGCCCAGCTTTAGACCAACACCTGAAATCAAGCTTGATCAAATTCATACCTAGATCATTCACCAAGACTTTGGACTTCATCTAGAGGTTTGTTGGGACCAATAAAAGCTACCACAACCATTTGATTGGGGCCTCCCTTCTCAGATAAAGGTATTGAACTCCAACGCTAACTCAAGCTTGTTTCGACCCTCATAGGTATTTACTATATTTCATATCGTATAATCCGTAAAGATTGGTTCGTCTTGAGTAATTGAAGCTCTAGGATCAAACCCCATGAGATTTGGTTGAGTCTAAAGAGAGATCTTAAGGTTTTAGTGTGGACGATTCTCTGGTTAGCCTACTTGAGGATAAAGACAGGGAGTCGTCTGATCATGCGTTTATCTCGTCAATGGATGAGATCTAGAAGGATGAACTCTTGATGTGTGAACCACGGGCCGTGTGGCATGCTAGGGTGGAAAGTGTAGTGAATGGGAGCGCACCGCGTTGCTGTTTGGAGCTTCCTAGGATCCAGTCAGTGCTGCATGTTTAAGTACAAAAATAAGGTATTTTATGATTTATTTTTATGGTCAGAACTTCAAAAATCCATATCTTGGTGTAGAAAAACCACAAAAATAAAAAAAATACCCTAGTGTAGAAATGTTTTGAAGTTTATTTGATGCATATTTTATTTTTAATTAATTAAATGTGGTTTTGAGTCTCTTAACTCTCCATGCATGTAGACATTTCACCATAGCTTGTTGTTGCCTCTATCATGGGGGATATTCTCTTATTTTTTCAAGGTTAGAGAAGACCTCTAGACAAAGATCCATATTTTTTAAGTTTATGTCTATTATTTGCATAAATTAATCATAATAATTAGCATGTTACTTCGAAAAATCCAAAGAAATTTTGGAAGATTTATTGTAACCAGAGGACCCTTTGAAAACATTTTCATGGGCTAAGTCATTAAGAACACACTTAACTCTCACAAAACCCTAAAAGACAAAGAAAATTAATTTAGGAAAAATAATCATCTAAATGACTTGATTTTGATCCTTCTCTATAATTTAAAGTTCAGAAAACTCCCCATAAAAAATTTTAAAACAATTGAAGTCCATTTGATAACTTAACATGCTTTTCTAAGTTGAATGACATTTTTTACACTAAAATGATTTTTAATATTTAAAATATAGCTCAAAAAATTATAAAAAATATTTTTGGGAGCTCTCTATGATCAGAAAAAATTTTCTAATTAAAATTGTAATTAAAATAAAAATTTCATTTTTTAAAGCCTATTTTAATATATAAATAATTAAAAATTAATAAAAAAAATTGATAAAATTTATGGAAATGTTCTCAATTATTTCTTAAGCACTTAGGAGTAATTGGAATATTTTTTCTATTTTTTTAAGTGAAGATATTTAATTTTAAAGCTAAAAATAAATTTTACAGCCTAAAAAATGATTTTTCTTAACTTTTCACTTAAATAATTCTAATAATTCAAAGAAAAGTTAGAAAAATGTGAAATTTGTTTTTTTGGGTTCTTTGGCCTCAGAGAGATTTAAAAAAAATGCAAAATTTAATTTTTCACATTTAAAATATTTTATAATTAGTTAACACTCCATAACTTAAAATAATTCTAATAATTCAAAGAAAAGTTAGAAAAATGTGAAATTTGTTTTTTTGGGTTCTTTGGCCTCAGAGAGATTTAAAAAAAATGCAAAATTTAATTTTTCACATTTAAAATATTTTATAATTAGTTAACACTCCATAACTTAAAATAATTCTAATAATTAAAATATAACTCAAAAAATCATAAAATTTGGTCTCAATGGTCTTCTAGTCTAGGTCTACCTTAGTAAAAATTTCAAGGGATTAGGCTCTACCTTGGTCAAGAAATGGAATTTTCTTTAAAAAATCCTATTTTTGCATATCAATAATTATATAAATTAAATTCAAATTGAAAGATCACATTTTTTCCTCTGATGTCTTAATTGACTCATGAGTAAGGTAGGATAAAAATTCTAAAGTCATTTGAATTAGATTTGATAAATTATGAAATGATAGAGCCTTAGGGGCAAAATTATAACTTTGAGAATTTGGCCTTAATTAATAGTTATGCTTAATTCAAGAAAGGGAAATGGGCAACCTTTTGATCCTAATTAACATGTTTGGATGACTGAAACATAAGGCATTAACTGATAGAAACCAATCTCATTTTTTTCTAATTAAAGGATAAATTTGTAACTTCCTAAATTATTAAAATTTGGAGTTCTAGTAAATTAAATGATCTTAGACTTAAGGGTATGGTTTTGGGTGTTAATAAACAGCTAATTTAATACCCCTATTTGGTGTTTAAATGACATTCAAATGTTTTGACAATGAATTATTATCACTTAAAATTTAATTTCTTTCAAAAAATTACTAATGTGACCAATGTCCTAAGGGCTTAGTAGTGACCTAGGCTAAATCAAATTTTGTTAAATGAGGATTAGAAAAGTGAATGTAACTAGAAATTGAATACTACAGGCCCAAGTTAAAGCTAAAATTGGCTAAGTGTCTTAATATCATTAACTTACCCCCACATAATTCTCAAATTAAATGACAAATGATGATTACCCTACTCTTAGGAATAATTGAAACATCGATGTTCACTGAACACTAGAGATATTTACAGAATGAATTATTAAGCAACATAATAAGTTTAAATGAGGTTGAGACTTTTCACCAGCCGGTGAGGGGGAAGCATGGACCTACTTTTTCTCCTGACCTATTGGATACCTCAGGGTCTAATAAACTCACTATGTCTTGCATAATAAGATCATCCTTAATTGAATTAATATGGGCCCACCAAGCTATGATTTAGGATTTTGTAAATCATCAGAACCTTATTTTTTCACTTTACATGAATTACCCTTACATGCATTTTGAGTTTCAGGTGGTGGAACGAGAAGACTCGTTAGGTATGCTTTCACGGTTTACAGTATCATCTTCTTTCTATACTTTCCACATTGTATTTTATGCTTACAAAGCTTACATGTTAAACAACGATGTCACCCTGCATGAAAATCAAAATTGATAGGATAGTCACAAAAACAAAACCAAAACTATAATCAACCAAGATAAAAATCACCTCCACAACATTCAAATTAAAAGAAAACTCAAAATTTAATCACAAATATCACAAAATCGTAATTGCAACTAAATTAAGACGTCTCTATCAGATGATCGGGATTCCCTCGGAGGAGGTAACCTATGGTATCTAACGAGGCTTCTGACGGTATAAATGAAAGTATGGAACTCATTAAGTTGAGTTTAGTAAATTTATTTGGACTAAGTGAATCCAATGGAAAATACTGGTACTGGAACGAGGGAACTGTAGGATCCTAATTAGTGTCGCTCTAATCAACTTTAACATGCCCCATAATATTTAAAGAACTACAACTATAGGGCCATTTGATTTGACATCATAACCTAACACACTAGAAAATTTAAACTTGCCACGACGAGGAGCTTGGAGCTAGCATTGTGGGTAGCATGACCATCTTTAACAACAAAACATGTCTACATCAGCTAAACCATTCTATCCTTATCACTAAAACAACATGCCATAGGATTTTGAGGTAGTTTGCTTATGCAACATAAATCATTACCTCATCTTTAGGCCATTGTATAGCTCTGTTATACAATATAAGCCCTAACTCATCTTAAGATTCTGAGGTTACGTTTGTTATGACATAAATCCTCACATCTTCTAGGATATTTGTGTGATCGTTTCATAAAAATGTAAGCTCTAACAAATAAAACTGGTAGGATGAAACACTCAAATAAATTTCTCCTCAAAAGTGAAGCTAAACCATAGGATAGATTGGGAAGTCACCGAGGTTCTTCTCTGGATCTTTGACATATCCTAGTTCTTCCTTTTTTGGATTCTACAATAAAATGTTCTAAATTTAAGTCATTCCCATTTCAAACACTAGAATTATATATCCTATTTCAAATAGTGCGTGAGTAAGTCCAATTCATTGTATTCCTAAGAAAGGAGGAGCGACTGTTGAAACAAAAGAAAATAATGAATTAATACATATCAGATAAGTTACTGGGTGGCGTATTTGCATTGATTATAGAAAATTAAACACTGCCACCAGGAAAGATTACTTCCCTTTACGTTTTTTAGACCAAATAGTATGTAGACTTGCTGGGCACAAATATTTTTATTTTTTAGATGGATATACCGATTACCATCAAATTCCTATTGCTCCCGAGGATCAAGAAAATACAACATTTATAAGTCCTTTTAGAACTTTTGCACCTGCAACATTCCATAGATTTATGATGTCTATATTTAGTAAATTAATTAATGATGGATTGAAAGTATTTATGGATGATTTCTTTGTAATTGGAGCATCATTTGACGCATGCTTAAATTACATTGAAAACGTTTTGGAGTTATGCGAAAGAACTAATTTGGTTTTGAATTGGGAGAAATGTCAATTTATGGTTGCAGGATGAATTGTATTAGGACATAAAATTTTGGGAGATGGTATAGAAGCAGACCCTGCAAAAATTCAAGTTATATCCAAATGAGCACCTCATACTAATGTAAGAGAGGTTAGGAGTTTTCTTGGACATGTTGGTTTTTACAGGCGTTTTATTAAAGATTTTTCAAAAATTACCAAACCTCTATGCCAACTTTTAGAAAATGACAAGAAATTTGAATTTACTCAAAATTTTTTAAATGCATTTGAGTTATTAAAGGAAAAATTAATCACAACCTCTATTATAGTTTCACCTAACTGGGAGAAACCATTTGAACTGATGTGTGATGCTAGTGATTATGCTGTTGGAGCTGTCCTTGGACAAAGGTATGAAAAGATTTTTAAAGTTATATACTATGCTAGTAAAACTCTTAATGATGCTCAAATTAACTATACTGTCACTAAAAAAGAGTTACTAGCCATTGTGTATGCTTTAAAAAAATTTAGATCTTATTTAATTGGAGCTAAATGTGTTGTGCACACTAATCACTCTGCTATTAAATATTTGATACAAAAGAAGGATGCTAAACTAAGGTTAATTAGATGGATACTTTTGATGCAGGAATTTGATCTTATGGTTATTGATAGAAAGGGAACTGATAATCAAATGGTTGATCATTTGTCAAGATTGGAAAATCATGAATTATCTGAAATTGATAATGAAATTACAAACAGTTTCCCTGATGAACAATTGTATAATATTAATGAGTGGAAAATACCATAATATGTTGATATTGTTAACTATATTGTAAGTGAGATTTTGCCACCTATGCTGACACTGCAACAACAAAGGAAATTCATTCATGATGCGAAAGCGTATTTTTGGGATGAACCTTATTTATATAAATAATATAAGGATCTGATTATGAGAAGATGTGCACCTTATGAAGAAACTGAGCTAATCATTCAGAAATGCTATGATTCTGAATTTGGAGGACATTTTGGGATTGATAAAATTGTTTATAAAATTTTACAAGCTGAATTTTATTGGTCTACTATCTTTAGGGATGTTTGTAGATACATAAAAACTTGTGATCAATGTCAATGAGTAGGCAATATATCTAGAAGAAATGAAATGCCTCTGAATTTCATGTTAGAAGTGGAAATCTTTGATGTTTGGGGATTAGATATTATGGGACCATTTATTTCTTCATTTGGTTACTTATATATGTTAATTGCAGTAGACTATGTTTTTAAGTGGATTGAAGCACAAGCTTTACCTAGTTGTGATGCTAAAAGTGTTTCAAGGTTTTTAATGAAAAATATTTTCACTAGATACGGAATGCCTAGAATGATTATCACTGACGGGGGATCCCATTTTAGGAATAAATACATTCAGAGATTAACAGAAAAATTTAATATTATTCATAGAATCTCTACTACCTATCACCCTCAAACCAGCGGGTTAGCTGAAGTTTCTAATAGAGAGATTAAAGAAATACTTGAAAAGACTGTAAACCCTAGTAGAATAGATTGGTCCACTAGACTGGATGCAACATTATGGGCTTACAAGACTGCTTATAAAAATCCTATTGGAATGACTCATTGCAGACTGATTTTTGGAAAGACTTGTCACTTACTAGTAGAATTGGAGCATAAAGCATATTGGGCGATTAAAGAATTCAATTATAATTTGAAAGATGCTAGTAAGAAGAGATTGTTACAATTAAATGAATTCGAAGAATTAAGAAATGAATCTTATGATAACGACAGAATTTATAAGGAGAAACTAAAGTTATGGCAAGATCGAAAGATTAACCAAAAGAACTTTGAACAAGGATAAGATGTTTTGCTTTAGAACTCTAGACTGAAGTTATTTCATGGGAAATTGAAGTCTCGTTGGTTAGGACCCTTTATTGTGACTCAAGTTTATACTTACGGAGCTGTTGAAATTGAAGATCAGAAGACTGCAAATAGATTTAAAATAAATGGACACAGATTAAAACCATATTTTGAGGGTAAAAGACCAAATTTTAAAGAGGTTTTAATGATCAGTCAACCTGAATAACACCTGAATAGGTCGGGCTGACGACGTTAAACCAAGCATTTTATGGGAGGCAACCCATAGTTATATTTACTTTTATAGTGATTTTATTAGTTTTTATTTAAAATTATCATTAATTTGTGGTAGTATTGAGCTCTACTACTCTTATTTACCCTTGAATCATCATAAGAATTAGATCCATAGAGAAAAATTGGAACGCATTCGGACCAGAGCGAAACTGTGCAATTTTTTCTTTGGGCGCCGACGATGCCATCGACGACGGGTTTTTCCTGAGATTCCAAGCAAAATAAATACAGAGGCTCATCGACGGCGCCCTTAACCCCATTGACGGTGAGACCAGCGAGATGGCGGTTTCTGGAGTTTGAATGGCAGCAAGGTACTGATGAAGAAAAGATTGATCAAGGAAAGAGGATTCATAAATCAAGGATTGAATAATCCCTCAACGAGAATTGAAGAGATGATAGTGCGGCGAAGATGGGATATGTTGTGTTATACTACCACCGCCGTGGTTGTTCCTATAGTGAAGGAATTTTATGCAAATTTGCATGGAATAAACCAGAGAGTCATTTATATGTGAGGTAGATGGATCACTTTCACTCCTGCACAAATCAATGAATTATACATGATCGAGAACGTTCCTATCTATCACTATTCCATCTTCGTCCCAACAAGAAACCAGATGAATGAGATTTACCAATATTTAACTGACGAAACTGAAGACTGGGAAATGAGAGAAAACATGTATGTTAGTTTTTCTGCAACACTCCTAAATCCTGTTTCGAAACACTGACACTTCTTCATTTCTGCAAAACTGTTACCGACAATGAAGATCATTAAAGTTTCTAAAGAAAGTGCTATTCTGAATTACTGCATCCAAAGAGGACTACTGATCGATATTAGATCAATAATTGTGAAGTTGATTTTGGGCCTGATCGTTCATGGATCAAATTATGGGCTTGGACACCTTCCACAATTTTCTCACTTTGCAGTCATTTCCAAGTATCCTACAAAAATTGGGAAAATGTACTTCTACCTTGGAAGCCTTTGGACCCAACTAAGAGATTCCCAACTTTTGAAGATGAAAATGACATGACTATTATAGTAGACCAAGCATCTCAGAATTCACTGCCAGTTCAACCCTTAGTTCCTGAAAAGACTCTGGTAATCCTGTGTAGAATCAAGAAATTGGAAAAGGAGGTACAAAATGTCAATGCAATTAATAATATCTTCGATTTCTTCGATCATCTAGACTGGAGGATGAAAGAAATTCTGAGCACTCTGGACATTTAGAAGATAGTTTGATATGGCTGATGAGAAGGATGAAATTGATAGAAGAAGATTCTACTGAAGAATTTCCATACCGACCCTTCTACAACCTCTTCGTTCATGTGCAATCAATGGGTGATCTTAGAGGAGAATCCAATACTGAATATGATGAATAGTATATTTATATTTCTACCTGTTTGTCTATGTATGTAATTTAGTTTGAACTTTGCATTTACTTTGCTTTAGAATTATGCTTTTAGATCTCTATATAGTTGAGACTAAACATAGGATGCTTTATTTTCAGCGTTTTGAGTGTTGTGGCTTGGATTGTGATGCTGAATTAATGTACTGAGGTTGAGAAAATACAAAAATTAGGTGTGTTATGTAACATATATTGTACCCCTTAGAATTTATATATAAATTTGATGTTTTGTGTTGTGAAAGTTTATTTGTGATAAGTACATCATTTAATCACTTAAAACTATGTTTATAATGATTAAACGGATGTTGTTGAGGCTTGAAATTGATCAAAATCGCAAAAAAATGGAAATTGAACCAAATCAACAGAGCCTATCGACGGCGCCCTCGACGCCGCCGACGGCAGGTTTTTCCCGAAAGTTATGTTTAAATTTCAATAGAGTGCGCCGACGGTGCCGAACACCCCTCCGACGGTGAGCTCACAAAAAAACACCTTTAACAGCGATTTTGACCAGTCAACCACCACTATTTATCATCCCCTTCCTCTTAAAAATGCAATTTTCGACCTATGGCTTGAGAGATCTTAGATTTGGGGCAATTTCAAGGCTTTTTGACACTGAATTTGATCATTTCTAGGTAAGAGCTTCACTCCAAACTAAAAATATTTGATTTTCACCATGAATTTTCCACATTGAGGAGATTCAAAAAATTTGAGAATGTGAAGAAAATATTGGGAAGAAATTCATGGATCTTAGTCTTGAACTCTTGGAATTACTTTTGGAAGCCATTATTTGAATGTTTGAAGTATATTTTGGAATTTTTCTATAATTGTGATTAGATTGAAATGGCTCCACATCAAAAGAGATGAATTAAGTTTGACGAGTCTTGCTTCGTTAATGTGAAGGCTCAATAAAGATTTACTTCAGTATTTGAAGGAAAGAAGTTTATACAAGGTCAAGTTTTTGAAAGTCCAGAAGGAGAAATTGAACGAGTTATTGTCGAGCGGATGTGGGAAAACTTCTCTTACACCACCAATAAAGCCGTTTCAAATATATTGAAGGAATTCTACGCCAACACATTATATTCTGAAGATGGAATCATTCATGTGCATGGATTTCCTGTTGAGTTTACTGCCGCCCGCATCAACATCTTTTACGAAGTCCAAAATTCTTATAGCTGCCAATATGAATCCTTCAGTACTATGGAAGGCCCCCTGAATGATGTGATCAACTTTCTCACTGATGGGAAATGAACATGGATGATAAAGCAACGAGAATGGGTAAATTTTTCTGCATCCATGTTGAATTCCACCTCTAAGGCATGACACTATTTCATTTCCTGTACTTTGTTACCGATTTATCACCATTGTAAGGTAACTAGAGATAGAGCTATTCTGAATTTTTGTATTCAGAATAATAGAACTATAAGTGTGGGGAAAATTATTTTTAAGAATATATTGACTACGGCAAGAAGTGAAATAAGTGGTGTTCTAAGACATCCTGACCTTATTTATGCACTTTGTCAACTTTCTGGAGTGGAAGCTGGAGGAGATGAGGAATGAGTTTACCCTATGAACCCCTTTAGCAAAGCCAATTTCAAAACTTAAGAATCCCATGAGAAATGGAGAGCTGAAAGTAGAAGTCAAGAACCTTCTACTAGTAGAGATGTCCCCTCTACAAGTTATGACCTTACACCTTCTAGTTTTCCTACCCTAACTGACTTGATGAATGAGTTGACCTTGCAGCGAAAAAGTATAGAATTAATAAATGAAAGGATTGGAGGTTTATAACGTCGATATGATTATGAAAGTGAGTACCTTCAGAGGCATTCAAATTTTGAGATAGCTTATTACGAAGCTTAGGCCCGACACTACAGAGGTGAACCTGATATTACTTTCCCTGAGTGCCCCCGATAAACTCGGTATCATCCCAATCCACCTGCTGATCAAGGAGACGAAGACATAGTTTGTGATTTTGATATTTTATAGTAGTTGATGTACTTGTAATTGTAATTTTATTTTTATGATCTTTTGTAATAAAAATGGATGTTTGTGTGTATTTGGACTTTCATTTTTATTGTTATGTTGCACTTGGATAATTTTTAATTTTTTGTTATAAAGTTAGTGTGGTAGTTAAATTTGTCTGTGTAGTAGAATAGATGTTGAGTAGTATTTTGTAATGTAATGTGATTTTTATTTTGTATTTTGATTGTAATTATTTTGTTTAGTATTGTGGTTGTGTTGGGAAATATTGTTCTTGTTTAATGTTTTAATTTTGTACTTATTTCAAAATTTCATTACCTAGAAATTTCTCTAATGATTTATATGTGTAGAAAGCTCATAATATTACAGACCAAGGGAAGTAGAAATGTTGAGAAGGACTGCAAAAATTTCAGAATGATGAAAATGCCTAAATACTGAGGTATGATTTATATTTAGAGTTTTTCTTTCCACGTGTATCATTTTATATTGAAAAATTTAAGTTTGGGGGAGGGAAGAAAAAGATTAACTATTAGATGCCCTTTATTTTAATATTTTCAAAAATTATTTATATGATTTTATGTAGTGAATTTAATTCAAGTAACTATATTTTGTGGTAGATTTAAAGGAATGTTTTTGTAATGAAAATTATTTTTTTAACTTGAGATATTTTAGTATAAGAGAATAAGACTATAGTTAACTATTTAAAGTAAAGGAAACTATATTTTGAAGTATTAAGAATCTGGAAATTCGTTTCAGAATAAAAGATTGGGGCTCAATGATGTAAAAGCTATGAAATATTTATATGGTAAATAGATACTTTGAGTTTCAAATTTAGGGAAAGAAAGCTGAAGTTTAAAATCATTAAAGGCTCTCAAAATATATTAATCCTCACTTAAAAAAAGAAAAATAAAGGATTGACAACAATCCTTGAAAAAAAAAGAAAAATATATAGGATTGAAAGCAATCCAAATGAAAAAGAGAAAAAAAAGAAAAAAAATATGGAAGTGAGGAGAAGCTTGAGGATATGCTTAATCAAAAATTGACTTCACTGGACCTACCTAAAGGGATAACTTAAATACATTCCTGAACTAATATTTATGGATTAGATCTTTTACTTGTAGAGTTCTCATGAAGTTCCTATCATTTAAATATTCTAAGTGACTTAATATTGCAACATATAGTCTTTCTTGAAATGAATAGAAGACTTGAACTCTTAAACTTGATGACTAGATAATCTTGTAGCTACAAAGTTAATTTAATTACTTGAATTTTTTCTGAAAATCTCACTATGATATTTATCTGAATCAAGCTTATAGTATTTTTGAATTAAAACTTTACTATAGTAGATCATAACATTTATGTAGTATTAAAATTAGTTGAGGACAAGTAATAGTTAAGTTTTTGGGATTTTGACTTGGGGACAAGTAATAGGAAATGAAGAGATTCAGAGGAACTTCAAGGAGTTTACTTGGGGAGAAATTAGAGACAAGTTTATTTATTGTTGTAGTTTGTATGACTTTGATTTTATATATGAATTCCGAGTTTTGTTGTGTTTTCCCCATGAGATCTGAGTAGTTTTCTCTGTCTTTCTCCTTGTCTTGAGATTTGTGAAATGGTGATTTGAATTGGTGAAGCCATGAAAATGTTTAAGAAATTGTGATGATCTTTCCACTTCGATCTTAATTTACTTTCAATCTATCCAATTGATTTATTAAAATATGTTGAGTTTTACAACTAAAGCGAATATTACATCTAAGATTCAAGTTGGTCAAAGCCCTTAGAAGTTGGGTGAAAATAAATTGGGAAATAAAATTATCGGGCATAGAATTGGAGATTTTAGAGTGCAAACTAAAATCCCCAATTCAGTCCTATAGTTTGGGTGTTGAAGTGTAGATGTTAGCCCTCAGGAGAGGGGAACGTGGGTGCTCCAAAGTGAGAGCCGGTATCCTCTCAGCCTAGCTGCAGATTCAGTAAACAAGTGTAGGATTAGTCAATGTTCTTTATGCTTGGACCAAAGGGTAAAGAATAGGTATGCTCCTAGTTGGCACAATACAAATTGTACTGATTCACTTTATCCATTCACTATAATTTCTTGACACGGAGAAGGATGCTTTCTTATATATTGAATATCACATTAGAGCCTTCATTAGTATAATTAGTTATTTCATAGTTATTAAAATTAAATATTTATTTCAATTGCATATTAGTGACAGATAAGCAAATTGAACTCCATTGTTGCGATTAAAGTATTACTTTTCTAAAATCTTAGTTCGTAGTTTTAATATTACTCCCCGTGGGATCGATATCTAGGACTCCATTATAGCTCTATATTACTTGAGTGATACGTATACTTGTGTTGATAAGTGACTTTACAATTATTGAATATTTATACATCCAACTTTATCGAATCTATAACTGTTATTAAGTTTTGGTACAGTTGCTGAGGAATTAAATCTCTTACCAGCAGTATTAAATACTTATATTTTTAAACATATATAAAGCTGCGGTCACTAATCCCTAGATAAGAATTGCAATTTAGCTACCAACCCCAAAAAGATGAGAATCACAAGGCTTAACCCATTTAAAGGGGTCTCACACTGATCTCGACAAGATGACAATAAGATTCTTTACTCCATTTAAGGGGGCCTCACACATATCTCAAGGATGGGAATCAGAATTCAGGTACTTGTCCCAGGATGGAAATTGGAATTTAGGTACCAACCTCGGAATGATAATCAGAAGCTTTAATCCATTGAAGGTGGTCTCACACCAATCTCAAAAAGATTAAAATAGAATGTCTTACTCCATTTAATGGGGTCTCACACTTATCTCAAGAGATGGGAATCAAAATTTAGGTATTGATCCCTGAATAGGAATTAGAATTTAGGTACCAATCCCAAAAAGATAAGAATCGAAAGCCTTAACCTTTTTAAGGGCATCTCACATCGATCTCGAAAGAATGAGAATAGGATGTTGATACATCTAAAAAATGACTATTTTTCCATATATATTTAATGCTTAATTTTAATTATTTTTAATGATATTACACTTTAAAAGAAGGTATTTTGCATATTTTTGGTTTCAGGGATAAGAAATGGAGTTTTGGAGAAAAAGAAGAAAAAACGAGCAAGAAAGAAAATTTTGTCCTGACACATTTTGATATGTCTTTATATGTTTAATCTCATTTACACTTCTCACCTTTTTTTGAATGAAATTACACTTTAAAGACAAGTTTTTTCATGCTTATTTTGTAGTTCTATCTGTTAGGAACGAAAAATAACTAAAATGGGGCGAAACAGAGCTAACATGGAGTCAAACGGAGCGAAATAGTGAAGCTGCTACAGACCGGCGCCGATGGCACCCGAGTCCAAAGAAGTGATGAAAAGTGACGCCAACGGTGGCCAGATAGACGCCGACAACACCCGGGACGATTATGAACCAATTTTTGGAATATTTTTATGTTCTAGAAGGCTTCTAAGTGATTCAAACACCCCATGAAGTGATTCAATGAATCTAGACACTCGGAGAAGGCTTTTGAATAAAGAGACATGTGTTTTGGATGAATAGATTTTTTTCTTGGGAAAAAAGAGGGAATTTGTGTCTCTTTAAAAAAAGAGGGCTTGGAGCCTCTCAGGTGCGTATGTGGGGGTTTGTGTGTGTGTGTGTGTGCGTGCGTGCGTGCGTGCATGCGTGCGTGCGTGAGTGTGTGTGAGTGAGTTGTAGAGTAAATTCTTGTGTGTGGAGAGGACTTTTTTGAAGAATTGTAAGAGGAGAAGGAAGGTGAGAGGTTTCTTTATTATTACACTTCTAAGAGAGAATTTAGTATTGATTGTAAAGAGAGAAAGCACTACAAGTGAACTTCGAGGGATTTTATTAAGAAGGAGTCTATGATAAGTTGCGTTCTTTTATTTCTTTATTTTGTAAACTTGTTTATATATATATAATTTGTGTTTTGTCATATCTTCCTCATAAGTTCTGAGTAGACTTCTTTATTATTCTCCCTACTCTGGGATATGATGAAATGAATAGATAATTTGGATGTGCCATTTTTAAATATAAAATAAATTGTGATGATTTGTTCACTCCATTCTTAATTCACTTCTCAATCTGATCAATTGAAATGTTAAAATATGTTGTGAAACATATGATACAGGAAATGGAGTATGAGTTCTACAACAGAGTGAGAATCACATTTAATTCCCTGGAGGAGTGTTTCGTTCATGGAGTTAGGTTTAAATAAATAGAGAAATAAACTTTGTTGGGCGTAGAATTGGAGATTTTAGGGCGACAGACTAAAATCCCCAATTTGGTCTTAGTGTTTAAGAACTAAAGAGAGCATTAGCCTTTAAAGGAAGGGAAGTGGGAGCTTTGGAGTGAGAGTCAATATCCTCTCAGCCTAACCATGTATTTAGAGACTAAACCTTAGATTAGCCAATGATTCTCTATAACACTGAATCAGGGTAGAGAGATAAAATTATTCTTATTTAGCACAATACAAATTCAAACCATATATCTCTATCATTAACCAAAAATTCATTAAAGTGGGAAGGATAATTTCTTAAAATTGAACTCTTCGTCACAAAACTTTGTTTAGTCCTAGTAAATTTAACTTTAAAGTTTAGAAATTAATTTATTAAACATAGTTTTGTTAGCATACATTTAAACCACTTTAATCAACCTTCTAAACTAATTGCTTATAGTAGTAGACTAGATTTAGCTTATGGGATTTCTTACCTCGCTTCTTAGTGGAATCGATACTGAGTTTTTTAAAGAAAGCTCTATATTACTTGAAGCGATAGTTGTACTTGCGTAGAACCCATAGTGTGTGAATTAAGTTATATATTTGATATAACATTTAAATTTTGCACATTAAAAACTTAATACAAATTGGGTCGCGTTATTGGCCATATTTTTGAAAGCTAAATTACTGTGCAATTTTGGGATCGCTCAAGTTCTTAGCACTGTTACCGTGGATTTAATTTTACATAAAACATGTAGAAAAAATAACACACACTAGGGGAACATCAGATGCCTTACTCCCTTTAAGGGGGCCTCACACCTATCTCAAGAAATGAGAATCAAAATTTAGGTACTGATCCCGGGATGAAAATTGGAAATTAGGTACCAACCACGGAATGAGAATCATGAGCCTTAATCCTTTTAAGGGGGTCTCACACCGATCTCGAAAGAATGAGAATAGGATGCCTTAATTCATTTAAGAGATGGAAATCAAAATTTAAATGCTGATCCCAGAATGGGAATTAGAATTTAGGTACCTGATACACTTAAAAAACATAGTCTTTATGTACACAATTTTATACCTATTTTTGAGATATTGCACTTTAATGGAAGATATTTGTTTGTTTTTCTTTTAGGTACAATCAAATGAATGAAAAATTGTGAAATGAGTAAAAAAGGATCAAATTTGGAGCAAAAATGAAGAATTTGTGCAAAATAACTATGGCGCCTAAGTGCCCAGAACTGGCGCTTACACGCCAGTAAAACCTAGAAGGCCACTCCTAAGCGCCAAGTACCTCTTGCTTAAGCGTTAGAAGTAGTTACTCGATGATTCAATGAATTTGGATGAATTTTTGAAGAGGCATTTGAAGCAACCGTTGGTGAAAACTTGGGAAATAGTCAGTGGACACAAAAATACATTCAATTGGCTTTTGAAAGGAAGCAACTCTTGGAAGATTCATTGAATGTGGACATGTTTTGAAGAGACACCAATGCACCTTTTGGAAAATTAAAAAATAAGACTTGGATTGAATAACACACACATACTCACTCTCCCTTTTCTTCTTTTGGAGAGGTTCTTCTACACACGTCGCAACCCCTTTTCTTTTTATTTTGAGTTGTAGTTTGTATTGTAAGGGAAGAAAGAGATTTAAGGAAACATCAAGAGTTTAGTGGAGAGGAATTGAGATAATTTTTATTTTTATGACTACATTTAATTTTAATAATGACTTATTGTTTGTTTGCATGTTTTCTACTTTTAAACATAAGTGTGATTGTGATTTTTCCATGTATTTTGAGTTGTTTTTTGAATATTTTTTTTAAATGATAATTTATTAAGTATTGGATGGAAGTTTAATGTTGGAATAAGTTGTGATGATTTAAAACCTTATACTTCATTTAATTTTTTATTTGGCCAGTTTAGATGTTAATATCTATTGTGAGAACATGTAAGATCCGATGATATTGTCTCAATCAACTAATGGTAATAATGACATTAGATTGTATGGATGGGAATGTAATTTATATGATTGAGTGCAAATAAATTGGAAAATAAACTTTTAAGGGTGCATAATTAGAGGACTTTAGAGTGACAGGCTAAAGCCCCTAATTTTTTTTATAATTTAAGGTTTTGATACGAGGATAACCCCCACATGGAGGGAGAAGAGGGAACTCTAGAGTGAGAGCTAGTATCTTCCCTACCTAACCCGTCTTTAAGACTATTCAAACTTTAATTAGCAATGTTCTTTATAGCATCTCTAGTAAGGGTAAGGAATATTATTGCTCCTATTTGGCACAACACAATTTGAAAACTTCCACTATTAAATTCCTATACTTGTTACTGATTCATGATAATGAAAAAATATTTTATGTATATTGCCTTCATTTAACAAATATCTAGTTAAGTTTAGTTAGTTGTTTACTTCACTTTCATTTAGAAAAAAATACAAAAAAAATCAAATTTTCATTCCTATTATAGCTTCTAAAGTTTGAGTAAGAATATTTTGCTAAGCAGAGTTTGTTATCAAATTTCTTCTAATTTTAGTTGCATATTGTCTTTTGTCATAGTGGGTTCGAAATTTGGGGATTAATTAAAAAGTCCTATATTACTTGATAATGATATGTATACTTGCATTGCATCCCATATTTAAATATAATAATTGCATTTATTTTTGCTTTAAAGTCAAATATTTGCCTAACTAATGTTGGTGATAAAGTTTTTGGCACCGTTGCAAAGTAAGAATCATAAGGAAAAATTAAGACTATAACCACATACATTGTATTGCCATATAAAATCGGGATCAAGTTTTTGGTGTCATTGCTAGAGACAAATATAAATTTTTTGAAGAAATTTTTAGAAAGTATTTTTTAAACTTTTAGATTTATTATAGGAGTATTGTAGTGTAGTTTTTATATAAAGTTATTGTTTGTGTGATTTTATATTTTATGTGTTTCATAGTAATGTAAGGGTAGTTCAGGTTCTATAGGACTAGTGCCCTACAATTCTAAATTAGAAAGAGCTATTAGAAAAATTAAAAAAATAAAAAATACAGAAAGAGACAAAAAATTTCAAGAAATGGCAAACTAAAATAATCAACATACTGAAATTAATCAAGAGTTTAAACCTTTAAGAGATTATGCAAACCCTACAGTGTATGAACATCATTGTAGTATTCAAGAACCTATTGTTGTGGCTAATTCATTTGAACTTAAACCCTCTATTATGAAAATAGTATCAAATAATCAGTTTGGTGGATCACTAACTAAAGATCAAAATTTACATCTTACTAATTTTCTAGAGTTGTGTGCTACATTTAAATATGATGGTGTATCAGATGATGCCATAAGAGTTAGACTTTTTCCTTTCTCACTAAGGGATAAGGCTGAGATATGGTTACATTTATTAACACCTGGATCTATCAGAACTTGGGGTGATTTAACACAGAAATTCCTTGCTAAATATTTTCCACCATAAAAAATTGTGAAGTTTAGAAAGGATATTACATCTTTTTGTCAGTTTGAAGGAGAATCTTTCTATGAAGCATGGGAATGATTTAAGGAACTACTAAGAAGTGTCCACTCCATGTTATACCAGATTGGTTAATAATTCAAACTTTTTACAATGGATTAGCTGGATCTCTTAGATCAATTATAAATGTTGCTACATGTGGTTCATTAATGTCAAAATCATTTCATGATGCTTATTTAATTGAAGATATGACTACTAATAATTTTTAATAGCCTTCTGAGAGGTTAAATTCTGAGAAAGTAGCCAATATTCATGAATCTGATGCTTTTATAATGTTAGCAAATCAAGTTGCTACAATTTCAAGGAAGTTAGGCCAATTTGGAATGACTTTTTCTCAACCAATTGCAATGATTGAAGAGAATTCATTAGGCTAAATGGTAGATTCTCTATCAGCATTAAAAAATTTGAATGCCAGAAACAAGGAGCAGAAGAACCCATATTCAAACTATTATAACCCATGTTGGAAGAACCATCCTAACTTTATTTGGAATAATACTTCAAGTGGTAATAATCAACAATGGGGAAACAACTAAGTAAACCCATTTAGAAACTTGAACAACTAAGGTAATAGTAATTATAGGCATACTTTTCCTGTAGGTTTTAACAATAATCCATAATTCAAGGAGAAAAAGTTGCTATAAAAGAAGTGGTGTTACAAATGCAAAATCAATTACGAAGTCAAGGAGCTACTATTAGAAATATTTAGAATCAATTGAGAAAAATAGCAAATTCTTGTAGTAATAGATCCCAAGGAACACTTACTAGTATTATAGAAGTAATGTTAAAAGACCAGAATAAAGTGCAATTAAAAGTCGTTCAACTTATAAGTGGAAGAGAGTTGGAAGGTAGCGTTTAAAAAGAGATTGAAGTAAAGAGAGAAGAAATTGAAGAGCTCCAAAAGGTTTAGAGAGACCTATTTTTTCACTTAAAATTGACTTGGAAAAATCACCACCTCCATTTCCTCAGATACTTTGTCAACAAAAGTTGGTTAAACAATTTTCAAAATTTTTGAAAATATTTAAGAAGCCTACAATTAATATTGTATTTGCTGAAGCCTTAGAACAAATGTTAAATTATGTTAAGTTTATGATGGATATTCTTAACAAGAAAAGGAAGTTTGAAGATAATGAGACTATTACACATAGTGAGGAGTGCAGTCCTATAATTCAAAAAAAGCTTCCTGAAAAGCTTAAAGATCCTGATAGCTTCACAATTCCATGTGCAGTAGGAAACATATTTTATGGGAAAGCTTTATGTGATTTAGGTGCAAGCATTAACTTTATACCATGATCAATATTTAAAAGATTGGGATTATGAGAAAAATCCCCTACGACTATAACTTTGTAGTTAACAGATCGTTCAATAACATATCTTAAGGGAGTTATAGAAGATGGTTTTGTGAAATTGGATCAATTTATCTTTCCTGTTGATTTCATTGTGCTAGATATGAGGAAAGATAAGGAGATACTTATCATTTTGGGGAGACCTTTCTTAGCTACAGGATGAGTAATAATTGATATACAAAAATGGGAATTAACTATGTGCATCAATGATCAAATAGTTACCTTTAAAATTTCAATGTCAAAGAAGTATCCTGCAAAAGCTAAACATGATGAATTTCATAGAATGGATGTAATAAGATCTCTGAGTGAATGGCATTTTAAAACTAAATTTGAAGAGAAATCTAAAATGGAAGAGTTGGAACACGAGCAAGAAGAAGAATAAGATCAATTTGAAAACTTTTTTAAAGAAGATTCGAATTATGTTCGAGAAAGTTTTGAAGTTTTGGACACGAAAGAAAAAGATAAATCTTTTAGTCCACTGATTGAAAAACCTCCTGAACTTGAGTTGAAGTTACTTCCTGAACGTTTAAAATATGTCTTTTTAGGTGATTCCCCAACATTACCGATTATAATTTCCTCAAAATTAACTAGAGAAGAAGAAATGTGTTTAATGAAAACATTAAAGAATTATAAGAAAGTCTTTGGATGGACAATTGCTGATGTTAAGAGAATCAATACTTCAATTTGTATGCATATAATTCATGTGAAAGAGAACTACAAATCTAGGGTTTATCCTTAAATGAGATTGAATCTTGTTATGAAAGAAGTTGTTAAGAAAGAAATTTTAAAGTGGTTAGATGCTGAAATTATCTACCTTATTTTAAATAGTACCTAGGTTAGTCCTTCACTGGGTTCCTAAGAGAGGAGGAGTGACTCTGAATATGAATGAACATAATGGGTTAATACCAACAAGAAAATTTACAGGGTGGTGAATATGCATTTATTATAGAAAATAAAATCTTTCCAGAAGGAGAGATCATTTTCCATCCCCTTCTAGATCAAGTGTTGGATAGACTGACTAGACATAAATACTTTTATTTTCTGGATGCATATACTGGTTATCACCAAATACAAATAGCTTATGAGGATCAAGAGTAAATAACTTTTATCAGTCTTTATGGTACATTTGCTTTTAAAGGAATGCCCTTTGGTTTATGTAATGCTCTTGTTACATTTCAAAGATGTATGATGCCTATTTTTAGTGATTTAATTGAAAATGGAATTGAAGTTTCTATGGATGATTTTTTAGGGTTTGGAACTTCCTTTAAATCATGTTTAGAACATTTATCGAAAGTTCTTAAGTGCTGTGAAGATATGAATTTAGTCCTTAATTAGGAAAAATGTCCATTTATGTTAAGAGGAGGAATTGTTTTAGGACATCAGCTATAAAAAATGGTATGGAAGTAGACCCTGCAAAAATTCAAGTGATCACTAATTTACCTTACACAAGAAGTGTGAGGGAAATTAAGAGTTTTTTAGCACATGCTCGATTTTATAGACGATATATGAAAAACTTTTCAAAAATTGCAAGCCTTTATGTCATGTACTTGAAAAGATGTAATTTTTAATTTTGATAAGGAGTGCCTAAAAGCTTTTCAGTTATTAAAAGAAAAATGAGTCATGCAAGTGATTATATTTTTGGAGCTATTTTAGGACAAAAGCATGATAAGATTTTCAAAGTAATCTACTATGCTAGCAGAACTCTTAATGAAGCTCAAATTAATTCTACCACAACTAAGAAAGAGTTATTAGCAGTAGTATATGCTTTTGATAAATTCAGTCATACTTAATTGTAACTAAGTTTTTTGTGCGTACTGACCATTGTGCTATTAAATATTTAATGAAAAATAAGGATGCAAAACCAAGGTTGATATGATGGATTCTTCTTTTGCAAGAATTTGACTTTGAGATAGCAGATAGGAAGGGACCTGAAAATCAAATTTGTTGATCATCTGTCCAGGCTTGAATTAAAAAAACCACACTTTTTTGAAAAATAAATTAATGAACATTTTTCAGATGAAGAATTGTTTAGTTTTAATGAGTGGTGTGTTCCATGTTATGTCAACATTGTGAACTTTATTGTTAGTGATATTATACCCTATGGAATGACATACCAACAGAAGATGAAATTTTTATCTGAAGATTAGACTTATTTTTTGGATGACCCATTTTTATATAAAGAAGGAAATAATCTAATTATTTGAAGATTTGTACCTTTAGAAGAAACTCATGAAATTATCCAAAAATGTCATAATTCGGATTTTGGCGGACACTTTGGTGTTGTAAGAATAACATAAAAAATTTTACAATCTGGATTTCATTGGTCTGCATTCTTTAGAGATGTTAATGCTTATATCAAAACTTGTGATCGATATCAATGAGCCGGCAATATTTTTAGAAGAAATGAGATATCTGTCAATTATGTGTTAGAAGTTGAGATATTTGATATTTAGGGATTAGATTTCATGGGACCATATATATATATATATATATATATATATATATATATATATATATATATATATATATATATATATATATATATATATATATATATATATATATATATATATATATATATATATATATATATTGGTAACATTAGACTATGTATCCAAATGGATAGAAGCAGATGCTTTACCTCAATGTGATGCTCAAAGTGTTACAATTTTTTTAAGAACAAACATATTTTTTTAGATTTGGGATAACGAGAGTGATCATAATTGACGGGGGAAGTCATTTCAGGAATGCAATAATGGAAAAATTATTCAAGAAATATCATATCAACCATCAAATTGCTATTGTTTATCATCTCTAGACAAGTGGTTTGACTGAATTATCCAATCGTAAAATTAAAAGAATATTGAAAAAAATTGTGAATTCAACAAAAATGGATTAGTCAGTCAAACTTGACTATGATTTGTAGGCTTATAGGACTACATATAAAACTCATGCAAGCTAATATTTGGGAAAGCTTATCATTTATCATTTAAACTTGAGCATAAAGCATATTGGGCTACTAAAGAATTTAATTATAATTTAAAGTTTGCTGGTGATAAAATACTATTGCAATTAAATGAGCTTGAAGAGATAAAGAATGTATTTTATGAGAGTGCTAAGATTTATAAAGAAAAGATGAAGATATGGCATGATCAGAAAATTCATACTAAAACTTTTGTGGCTGAGCAACAATTTTTTATATATAATGCAAGGTTGAGATTATTTCCTGACAAACTTAAGTCCAGGTGGATGAGTCTATTTGTTGTAATGAAAGTTTATCCCTATGGAGCTGAGGATATCAAAGATCTTAGAACTGAGAAAGTAAACCAAGTGAATGGTCACAGGTTGAAACCCTACTTTTTAGGGGGTAAACTTAAATTAAATGATCTCATGTTGTTGGGTCAACCAGAATAAGCACTCGTTATGTCAGGTTGATGACGTAAAACCAAGCTGTTTGTGGGAAGCAACTAAAAGTTAACTGTGTGTTTCTATTTTGAATGTTATGTCGTTGTGTTTTATTAAGAAATTTGTGGTAGTATTTTGAATATACAATGATTTAGTAATGATTTTAAGACCTTAATAGATGACTTAGACATGTTAGAATGAGTATTTGGGCGTTAAGCTGACCTGTGCTGAATTAAGCACTGGTGCTTAAGCACAAACATTTGATGCTTAAGCATGGTCGTTTGCTAAGCATGCTAAATTATGTTTCTAGAAGATTTAAACATGGTTTAGTTGTTTGTAACATGTGTTAGTGGTTTGAGAACGTGTCTAGTAGTTTTCGACTTTATCTAAAGCCAATAAATAGAAGGGCTCAATGTTAACCCTAAAATCTATGTGAAGAGTGAGAGATCTTCGAAACATGTCACCTTGGGAGATTGATATGAAGAAAATGGAGGAAGCTATGAAGAAGAAAGTCATTAGTCAAAGTTTGCAAGAGTTATACAATGATTTCATAGTCGTTAGTATAGAAGGAATAGCGAAGAGAATCACAAAAATTGAGGCTGGTGCGGCTTCAACCGAAGCAAAATTGATGGAAGTCAATGCACATTTGAAGCAGATTTGATGACAACTTAAGATGCAATTTAGTTAGACACACAAGTTTTATTGAAGAAGCGGACAAGGCTATGTATTTGAAAAATAAATGGATTAAAGAAGACTGATCCAGAGTTCTTCACTACAGACCGTTCTATCAGATTTATATTCCAAATGCCAATAAAAAACTAATGAAAGGCTAGAATTCGTTCCACCAAAAGTAGAGTGGAATTAAGTTCTTAGTTTAGTGTTTGTTCGTGTTAATTGTTTGTATATTATTAAGTTTTTTTATGAGTTTTTGGTTTTAAGTTTGTTTAGTGTTTATGCATAGGAATTATCTCATCTAAGACTATTTGGATTGAGAAATTATGTATCACAAATATTTGTATTTGTTTATGAATTAATATAAGTATTTGTTTGTGTGTAAAATTTTGTGTTATTTTGTGTTGAATCGAATTAGTTAATATTGGTGAATCTTGAGAAAGAGGAGAGGTCAAGGGGAAGAAAATAATTATTAAAGATTTATAAGACCATTTAGGGGTGGTTGATGTAGGCTAGATGTGCATTTCAATTAAAACAAAAAATATCAAAATTCGTGCACTAGGGCCTAAGCATCAAGACCTTGTGCTTAAGGGCTGGATAATTTGAGAGGTAGGCACCTAAGCGCCGAACCAGTCGCGCTTAAGCCTAGGTTCGCGTAAACAGATTTACGAACGGTTTAAAGTGAAAAATTGAGCTGAAATGCCCATTTTCACCAAACTTCATCTTCTTCCTCTGGTTTTTACAATTTTGAGTGTTAGGGCTTCCTCTAAAGTGTAAATTTCTTGGTGGATTCAAGTCAAATTTGTTAGATTTGATCTTCTTGAGGTAAGAGCTTCACTTCAATGTAAATTTTTTTTTATTTTCACCATGTATTTTGAGCACATTATGGATTTGACCAAAAATAACTATTCATGGTGAAAATTTGAGAAAAATCTATGGAAAATATGTCGAAATGATAGTTTAAGCTTTTAGAAGTTGAGTTTAGTGATTTAGACTTGAATTTAAAATTGATTGTAAATTTTATGTGATTTTTAGAAATGGCCCCAAAAATCAAGAGGAGTAAAGGGAAAGTGCATTTTGATTCGAGTAAGTTTGTTAGCTCGAGAGCTCAGGATAGATAGCGATGCACTGCATTCGAGGAAACTGATTTTTGAGAGATGTTTTAAAAGTCTGGGTGCAGCAGTGGAAGATTTGTTTGTTCGCCGATAATGAGAATGTTTTTGCTATTTTTCTCTTGTGGTTGTAATTTCTGTTGTTAGGGAGTTTTACGCTAATCTCCTTGAAGCTAAAGAAGATTAGGTTATGGTTCAAGGAAAATTAGTCTTTCACCCCTGAGGTAATAAATCTTTTCTACCAGTTGCCCCCTTCTACATTGTGTTTTTATTTAAACTATAGTCCGATTGAGGAGGAGTTGGATGAGATCATATCATCATTGATCGGTGGAAGATGACTCTGGAAGATCACAAATGAAAGAAGAGTTAACTTCCCCACATCAAAGTTAGATGCCACATTGAAGGCATGGCACTATTTTATTTATGCTCGTTTACTACCAACCTACCACATCAGTGAATTTACTTGAGGTAGAATTATCCTGAACTATTGCATTCAACAGTTCAAGCATATTGACGTTGGATCTCTAATTTATGAGACTATCACCAATTCTGTTGTTGTTGCTACTAATGCAGGTTTGGGATTTGCACTCTTGATCTTTTCATTATGTGAGCAGGCGCGTGTTAGATTCGATAGCTCAAAAGAGATACTGCAGCCTTTAAAGCCCATTACAAGTGTTGATGTGAAGTCTTATTCACAACACTTCAAATTTGGTTGGAGAGGAGAATTTTCTAGCCATTCAGGTGCCTCTACTTTTCATGCTTCTACCTCACGTGCATCCACATCACAAAGTCAGACTTCTAGTTCTAATTTGCAGTCACATTTGTTACAAAAGGATGTCAGATAACATCAATTATACTATGGATAAAGTATTAAATATAGAGAATTTTATAGATCATATGAATGGATATACTAAAGACATAGCGATTATGCGGAGAAATTCCGCTCATCTTTGATAAACCTTATGAGAGGTGAACAAAGTGTAGTTTTCCCTTGATATCCATGATATCCATCATATGAGCCTACTGCCTTTTGAGATACCAATGATAGCATGTAGATGAGGAGGAGGGGAATTAAAAAAAGTATTTTAGTTTATTTTATTATTATTATTGTTTTGAACTTTATGTGGTACAATTATATTGTACTTTTGTTTCATTTTAGGTCATACTTGTTGAGACTGCTACTTTTGTTTGTGTTTTATTTTGTTAGACAATGCTACGAGGTATTTATATTATTATGAGTAGTTTTATATTTTTTTTGGTAGTAATTGTTATAATTATGTTGTCTAGTGTATTTAATTAGTCTGTGTTGAACTTAACTTGTATTTTAGGAAGGTTTAGAATATTAATAACTTTCATTTAAGAACTTCATATTTATTTTTCAATTTACTATTAGGTATTTTCTTTATGTTGTGGTTGTGAATTTTTGTTAGTGTGTTTGTTTGTTTTTATCTTATCTTCCACTGCATAGAAGTCTAATTAATCTCTATATGTTAAAGTTAAATTAAAATTTGATCAATTAAATTTTACTCCTATTTTTAATTCTTGTACTTGTATATTTAGGATGTAAAAATTCTTGTAATCATGTTATTTTCAGTTTTCATTCCTGCCTTTTTATTTTAAAAAATGATTATATATATGAAGTTATATTAGGGAAGTAAGATTTTGAATATACAAATGAGTAAGAGAATTTAGTTGAAACCTATAGTAATGAAGAAAAACTTAAAGTTAAAAATTTTTAGTGTAGAAATGATAAATAGTGTGTAACTATCTTTAGTAGGAAAAAATGTATTGTGGAAAAATTTGGAAGGATTAGACTTTTATTTTCAATGCTTAAATTGCTTTTATTAAAAATAATTTTCAAAACTATTACTATATTTTTAAGTAAAAGATTTATACCAGAACTTTTCTTTAGAAAAGGAGGAGTAGAATTCAAAAGTATTAGAGGTCTATCTAGATATCTAAATTTTAAGTTTGGGAGATTTTGATACACCTAAAATATATAGTCTTTATGTACACATTTATATACCTATTTTTTAGATATTGCGCTTTAATGGAAGGTATTTTTGTTTTTTCTTTCATGTACAATTAAATGGATGAAAAATGGTGAAAGGAGTGAAAGGGTTAAAATTTGGAGCAGAAATGAAGAAGGTGTGCAAAAGAACTGTGGAGCCTAAGCACCCAGAACTGGCACTTACACGCTAGTAAAATTGAGAAGGCCACGTCGAAGCGCCAAGTACCTCGTCCTTAAGTGTTAGAAGTAGTTACTCGATGACTTAATGAATTTGGATCAATTTTTGAAAAGGTGTTTGAAGCAATCGTTGGTGAAAATGTGGGAAATAGTTAAAGGACACAAAAATACATTCAATTGGCTTTTGAAATGAGGAAACTCTTGGAAGATTCATTGAATGAGGACACATTTTGAAGATACCCAAGGCAACTTTTGGAAAATTATAACTGAATACTTTGATTGAAGAACACACACACACTCTCTCTTTCTTCTTCTTTTGAGAGACTCTTCTACACACGTCGCTGCCCCCTTTTATTTTTATTTTGAGTTGTAGTTTGTATTGTAAGGGAAGGAAGAGATTTAAATGAACTTCAAGAGTTTTGTGGAGAGGATTTAAGATAAGTTTTTATCTTCATGGCTACATTTAGTTTCAATTTAGACTTCTTATTTTCTTGCATGATTTTTACTTTTAAACGTAAATGTGGTCGTGTTTTCTCCATAAATTATGAGTAGTATTCTTAATATTTTTCCTTAAAATTATAATTTATTAAGCAATGTGTGGAAGTTGTGTGAAGTATTAAACTTTAATGTTTGAATAAGTTGTGATGATTTTAAACCTTGTACTTCATTTACTTCTTGATTTGGCTAATTAAGATCTTAATAACTGTTGTGAGAACATGTGAGATCCGAGATGATATTGTCTCAGTCAACTAATGATAAGAATCACATGAGATTGTGTGGATCAGAATGTAATTCATATGAGTGAGTGCAAATAAATAGGGAAATAAACTTTGAAGGGTGTAGAATTAGAGGAGTTTAGAGTGACAGACTAAAACCCCCAATTTGGTTTATAGTTTTGGTTTTTGGTACGAGATGTTAGCTCCCATGTGGAGTGAGAAGAGGGAACTCTAGAGTAAGAACTAGTATCTTCCTTACCTAACCCGTCTTCAAGACTATTTAAACTTTAAATTAGCCAATGTTCTTTATAACATCTCGAGTAAGGGTAAATAATACTACTACTCCTATTTGACATAACACAATTTGAATACTTCCACAACAGAATTCTTATACCTATTATTGATTCATGTTAAGGAAAAAGATATTTTATTTATATTGCATTCATTTTACAAATATCTCGTTTACTTTAGTTAGTTGTTTACTTTACTTTCATTTAACAAAAATTATAAAAAGAAACAAATTTTCTTTCCAATTATAGCATCTAAAGTTTGAGTAAGAATACTTTGCTAAGCATAATTTGTTATCTAATTTCTTTTGATTTTAGTTGCATATTGTCTTTTGCGCTCGTGGGTTCGATATTTGGAGCTTAATAAAAAATTCCTATATTACCTGATAGCAATACATATACGTGTCTAATTTCCTGTCTTTAAATATAATAATTGTATTTTTATTTGCTTTGAAGTCAAAATTTTGCCTAGCTGTTGATGGTGATCAAATTTTTGGCACCCTTGCAAAGTAAGATTTATAAGGAAAAATTAAGATTATAATCACATACATTGTATTGTCATATAAAATCAGGATCTGTACCAACCCTGGAAAGATGAGAATTGAATAACTTAACCCATTAAAGGGGGTCTCACACCGATCTTGAAAGGATGAGAATCAGTGCCTTACTTTATTTAAGGGGACCTTGCACCTATCTCAAGAGATGAGAACCAGTATTTAGATACTATTCCTAGGATAGGAATTAGAATTTAGGCACCAAACCTGGAATAAGAATCGAAAGCCTTAATCCATTTAAGAGGGTCTCACACCTATCTCAAGAGATGGGAATCAGAATTTAGGTACTGATCCTAAGAGCATTGTGAGTGAGGAGAATTTGTGGAAAGAGTGCGAAAAATTTGTGGAATTTTATGCAGAGTGTGAAACTTTGTGAGAAGAGTATGAAGAATTGTGAAATTTGTGCAAAGTTCATGGAATTTGTGTCATGGAAAGTGTATAGCTTTGAGGAAAATCGTTTACCATTTTATCATTACTGTCATTATTAAGATTATCAAATTTAATTTAATTTTTATTTTCCATTATTTTTTAATTTTAATTTTCATTCATTATTAGATTCTTTTTGCATCGGTCTTTGTTCTTTATTATAGGACCAACATGTGGTCATGCGACTTTTCATGAATCACACAAAAGAGACTTAACAACATATGCTGAAATCTTGAAAGAAACTTTATTAAATGGCTTCAAACATGTAATACAACAGTCATATGTTGAAACTGTCCAAAACAACATGCTAAATACATTGGTGAAAATTGTAGTATCATATATCATATCCTCTTTACTCTAACACAGTGCAAAAAGTAACATGTGTCTGTCCCCTAAATAAGCTCGTGGTGAAGCTAACCTTCTAAGCCACACTTCAGGACAAAGGTCCTTTCACGTATACTTAGAGTTACAATTATCTCATAATTCATACATGCGTAGTTATTTTGATTCTAGTTCTAGTTGGAATCCATATGGTATCATACTGTTATCCATTCTTTGCAATGTAACTAAAACTCTTTGATGCGGCATGCTAGGAATGCATTGTTTTGCCAGATCTGCTCCATTTTCTTTTAGAATCAGCATTGAACCAACCAGTAGTGGAATTGCAACTGAACCTTTGAACTCTCCAGGTTCAACAATATCTATCTCTTTTCTGAATAGGATGTTTCTCTTGCTCATGAAAAAAAACTGAACAGAACAATCTAACAAAATCATGGTGATTGTTATTGGGAGGTATGCAGTCCCCTTTAGCATAGATTTTGATGATGCAGCTATTCAAGATGCAGTCTGCTGGTAGTATACTCCATCTTACCATCCTCTGTATCTCAGAATGCTTGGGGGGTTCTCTTGTCCGTCCTTGACAAATTTGTAATAGCAGCCACACTGAATGGTGATCCTACCTTTTCCATGCATCCATTTCTGTGGTTCTAAATATGTCTTCTTCATTAATAAACATGTTCAGCCTTTGTCCCTTAAAAAAATGGAATAAAGAATTTTTCTTCCGTTGCTTTCTAAGAATACTCCTATGTGTAGTTCCAATCCTTCCAGAATATTAACAAATTTTCCTTGAATTTCTTCATAATATTCAAACTCTTGCTTCTGAATCCTACTCATTCTTTCTAACTCTATTATAGGAA
>NEWO01001487.1:0-11363 GCA_003013225.1 Phalaenopsis aphrodite | reverse complement strand
TCTTTCAAAATCGATAGACTAGTGGAAGTCTCTTTAAAGTTTGCATCATAGACTTATTTTTCAAGAATTGAAGCAAGAATTGTAGCTACCTCCTTGGTGCGTCTCTTTTTCAGTCGCTCCAAGGCTCTATGCTTGCGACGATTGGCATTACTACACTACGTCCTCCTTAGTGGAGGATCAGGAATCCTTTCTGCAGCAGCGCCGACTAAGTCTTCTGTCAACATCGTAATCATTGACTGCAAGTGACCGACCCTTCCCATTGGGTCCTGCACATCTGAAAACATTTTTTCCTTCTTTCTCTTCAATGTAGAATCTTCCCTGACACTGATTCTCAACAATGGTTGTAGCTCCTCTGCATCTTGACTGCTATCTATACTCAACAGGGGGCCTTTGTAGTCTACATTAACTTGACCATAGGCCAAGTCAAAATTCACAATGTCGACCTATGCTGCCTTCTCTTGTCAAGTGCAAAATTAAAGTCATTTTTATGGGAGAAGATTAGCTTCAGATCTGACATTTTCCTACAAAAGATAGGAAAAGATCAGCGCGCTGAAACTCAAAATGAACAAGAATAATAACAAATTATCACTAAGTGGATTTTAAGATTATACGGGTGCATGTATTTTATTTAATTTAATTTAGCAAAATTCAAAATTAAGGGGAAGATTTAAAAGTGCAAATTTAGATTTTATTTTATTAAAATTGATTTTGTTATAAAATTTTGGACCTAGTCACAAATGCTGGCCAAATTGCCATCCTCTGAACAAGTATCACTTTCTAACGTTCATCCCAAAGAACATTACGTTGTATAATATATCTTCAAATATTGCTCATTGACTGGTAGCATGGGCCTTTCGCCTTGAAAATCCATTAACTGGTAAGATCCTCTTGAATAGACCTTTTCCATGACAAAATGGTCCCTCTTAAGTTGGTTCAAACTTTCCACCTATCCCGTAGTGTGCAAGGATAGGTCTCCTGAGGATGAGTACGAGTTCACCGACATTAAACATCCTTGGGCGGACCAATTTATCATGAGTTTGGATCATCTTTTCTTGGTAGAGTTCTAGATTCTGCTGTGCTTCTAATCGTTCTCCTTTGAGACTTTCCAATTGTGCAAGTCAAACCGTGGTGTTTTCTTCAATTGTAATCTGGTTAGTGATGGTGACTCTGAGAGATGGTAGCTAACTTTCAATGGTGTTACAACTTCAAACCCATACATGAGCGCATACAGTGTACATTGAGTAGGAGTTGTGAACTTTGTACGGTAGGCCCACAAAGCCTCGAACAACTTCTTGTGCCATCCTTTCTTATTTTCATCTAATGTTTTCTTCCAAATTTTCATGAGCATCTTATTGAAGGCCTCGGCTAGGCCGCTTGCCTAGGGTAGTAAATTGTAGAGTACCTCTAATCTATCACATGTCATTTAACGAAGTTGTTGATCTTGGTGCTCTTGAAGGCTATTGATACACCTAAAATATATAGTGCTTTTAGACACATTTTTATACCTATTTTTGTGATATTACACTTTAATGGAAGGCATTTTTGTGTTTTTCTTGCAAATACAGGTAAAAAGGGTGAAAAATGCTTAAAGGAGTGAAAAATGATCAAATTTAGAGCAAAAGGGTGAAAAATGTGCAAATGAGTTTTGGCGCCTAAGGGTGAAAAAATTGCTAGATTTGGATTTCTTAAGGTAAGAGCTTTACTTCTATGCAAAAATTTTGGATTTTCACCATGTATTTTGAATACATTTGGAAGAATTTGAGAATTTACTATTCATGGTGAAAAATGAGGAAAAATCTATGGAAATTGCAAAGGAAGTGTAGTTTAAGCTTTTGGAAGTTTAGTTTAGTGGTTTATACTTAATTTTTGAAGTTATTGTTGGAATTTATCAAATTTGTAGAATGGCACCAAGAATGAAGAGATGCAAAGGCAAAGCCCCTTTCAATTCGAGTAAATTTGTTTGTTCAAAAGCTCAAGATTGTTATATTGATGCATTGCAATCACGCAAACTGATTCAGGAGTGATGTTTTAGAAATCTGGGTGGAGACGTGGAAGATTTAATTGTTTGCCTACAGTGGGAACAATTTTGTTATTTTTATGCTGTGGCAATTATATCTATTGTGAGGGAGTTCTATGCAAATCTCCCTGAAGCTGAAGACAATCAAGTTATAGTTCGAGGAAAGTTGGTACCTTTTTCTTCAGAAGTAATCAACTTATTTTACCATTTACCACCAGATATGCTATGTTTTTTATGCAAATTGGAGCCCTAGTGAAGTGGAGTTAGATGAGATTATCTCTTACTTGATTATTGGGAGAGGACTTTGGAGGATCACTAATGAGAGGAGAGTAAATTTCCCAACTTCAAAGTTATGTGCACCTTCAAAGGCTTGGCACTATTTCATTTATGCTCATCTACTTCTGACCAATCATCTCAGTGAAGTAACCAGAGAAAGAGCGACGTTGAACTATTGTATTCAAGAGGGAAATCTCATCAACAATTGAGCTTTGATATGTCAGACTATCATCAGTTCTGCTACAGCTGTTACAACTGCGGGTTTGGGATTTGCTTCTTTGATCTTTTCTTTGTGTGAGCAGCTGGAGTTAAATATGATATTTGGGAGAAAGTAATATTACTTCTAAAGCCCATCAGTAAGGTGAATGTGAAAACTTATTCCGAGCATTAAATTTTTAGCTGGAGAGGAGGATTTTCTCGAAGCTACGGAATGGAGACATCTGCTGCTTCTACCTTTGCTGCTTCTACATCTAGACCATCTACCTCACGTGCTTCTACAACTCGAGGTGAGTCTACTAAGACCAGAGATCAATTATTGCAGAGGATGATGTATAATATTAATTTTACCGCTGATAGGGTTCAAAACTTAGAGCGTTTTGCAGAGCATACTGATAGGTATAATAGGATAAAAAGTGATTATGAAGAGAAATTTCACTCATCTATGGAGAGCCTCATTAGGGATAACCAAGGAGTGCAATTTCCTCTATATCCTAGATACCCTGATTATGAGCCTGCAAAAATTTGGGATAGTGATGATTTAGACGATGAAGAGTAGAGCTGAGAGATTTTTTTTATGATTGTAATATGATATGAACTATGTGGTCTGGGCTTGCTACATTTCCATCTGTGTGTTGGTTTGAACTATGTGATGTGGGTTGTACTTTTATGTTTAAGTGAGAATTGTGATGTGATATCTTTTCAAATTTTGGACTTGAGACATGTATGTATGTTTACTTGTTTAGATATTGTGATGTGTGAGAATTTTATTTTTAATAGTATTGTAATGTTTGTGTTAGTTAGTAGTTTGTTTTAAAATTCTAGGGTAGTAACTGTTGTGAGGTTTGTGATTTAGTTAGTTTAGAACTTAACTTAATTCTATATCTGTTGTAAAGTTGAAAATCTAGCTAACTTAGATCTTAAATTTAAATTCCTGAAACTACTACCTGTATATTTCTTTTATCATGTTAGTTTGTTTGTTTTTATGTTGAGATCGTGAAATCAAGTTAGTGTGTTAGTTTACTTTTATGTTTATACCCACTGCTTAGAAGTCTATTAAATCTCTACATGTTAAATTGAAATGAAAATATAGAAAATTTGATCAAAAATTAATTTTACTCCTCTTTTTAGTTTTATACTTGTATCATTAGGGTTTAAAAATTCCTGTTATTATGTTATTTTAAAATTTCATTTCTGGTTATATATATCTGATGCTAAACTATTTAATCTGTTAAAAATTCAAGTTTGGGGGGATGAAAAATATTTTCAAAACTGGAATTTTATTTGTTCTCAAATGTGCTACAAGTGAATTTGATTTGAAAAGAAAAAAAATTGATTATGTATATGAAGTTATATTAGGGAAGTAAAATTTGATTTTAGAAATGAGTAAGAAAATTTAGTTAAAATTTTTAGTAATGAAGAAAAACTTTAAGTTAAAAAGTTTTTAGATGAGAAAATGATTAATATAAGTAACTTTCTTTAATAAGAAAAAATATTTTTTAAAAAAAATTAGATAATTTAGACTTTTATTTTTAATACTAAAATTTCTTTTATTAAAATAATTTTCAAAACTATTATTATATTTATAAGTAAAAGAGTTATATCAAAACTTTGCTTTAGAAAAAGAGAAGCGGAATTCAAAATCATTAAAGACCTATCCAAATATAATAATCCTTGCCTAAAAAAGAAAAGAAAAAAAAAAGAAAAGAAAAAGAAAATAAAAAGAGAAAGAAAAGAAAAAGAAAAATAAAGAAAAATAAATAAAATTAGGAAGGAGAAGCTTGAGAATTAGTGCATAATCAAAAATTGGTTCTACATTTGATCTTTTTAAAGTATAAGACTTTAGAAACTCTTAAGCTTATAAATATAATATAGTAAGTAAAATTATTTTTAATGAAAATTTTTAAATAGAGATAATAAAAGAACTAAATTCTAAATTTGAAAAGTCTACAATATATTTCTGAATTAGATAGAAACTCATATTTTCATCTTTCTTAACTTAAATAATTTCTAAACTTTAAGTTGGTCTCATTTACTGGATATTTTTTCTAAATTAGACTCTTATATTTCTAAATCAAAATTTTAGTAATTCCTAAAGAAACTCATATACATATCATACATATTTAGTTTTTAAAGATTGAAGTGTCACTTGAAGACAAGTAACATTTTAAGTTTGGGGGATTTTGATACACCTAAAATATATAGTGTTTTTAGACATATTTTTATGCTTATTTTTGAGATATTGCACTTTAATGGAAGGTATTTTTGTGTTATTTTACAGATATAGGTAAAAAGGGTGAAAATTTTGCAAAAGCATTTTGGTGCCTAAGCGTCAGATTGTCGCTTAAGTGTTAGTTAACAGAGAAGGTCGCGACTAAGTCCCAGAGGCCCCGTGCTTAAGCGTCAGTGACAGTTATTGGACGAGTAAATTTAGTTTTTGCAAATTTTAAAGAGCTTTTTGAGGCACCCATTGGCTTAATAGGTGGTTATAACCACCATGGACAAAAATTATCATGATAGATGCATCTCTTGGGGAAATACATCGAATCTAGACGTATTTTGAAGAGAAACCAAGGCACCTTTTGGAAAGTTATAAATGAAAGAAGATTGAGACTTTGAAAGAGGTCCTGAAAGTATTGGAAAGTTTTGAAAGTTCTCATTTGGGGAGTTAGTTTAGAGAGATTTTCAGGCACCACTTTTACTTTTATTTTATCATTTTTGTTATTTTATTTTGAGTGATTGTAAAGAGAAGAGAATCAAAGGAATTTCAAGAGTTTAGTAGAGGAGTTGAGATAAGTTTTTTATCTTTCTATTTTGAGACTACTTTTGGTTTTAATTGAGACTTGTTGTTGGTTTGATAATGATTTCTTCTTTTAAACTAAAGTGTGGTTTTGTTTTCTTCATGGATTATGAGTATTTTTCTTTATTTTTCTTCTTAAAATGATAAGTAATTAAGTTTTGGATAAATGTTATGGAAAGTATTGATCTTTAATGACAGAAGAAGTTGTGATGATTTAAATCCATGCACTTCATTTACTTCTTGATTTAGCCAATCTAGTTTGTTGTGAGAACATGTAAGAACAGGGCTGGTGCTGTATCAGTCAACAATTGGAAAGAATCACATGAGGTTGTATAAATGAGAATGTAGTTCATATGATTGAACACAAATAAATAGGGAAATATTCATTGAATGGTGCAGAGTTAGAGGACTTTAAAGTGACAGATTAATGCCCCCAACTTGGTTTATTTGTTTAGGTTCTGATACAAGAATGTTAGCCCTTAGGTGGAGGGAATTGAGGGAACTCTAGAGTGAGAGCTAGTATCTTCTCTGCTTACCCGGTCTTCAGAACTATTCAAACTTTAAATTAGCCCATGTTCTTTATAGCATCTCTAGTAAGGGTAAAGAATATTATTGCTTCTATTTGGCACAACACAATTTGCATACTTCCACAAAAAAAATTCCTACACTTATTACTGATTCATAACAAGAAGAAAGATATTTTTATATGTAGTGTTTTACTTCTACAAAAACTCTAGTTATATTTCTAAATTGTTATTGTTCTATCAAAATATTGAAAATACCAAAAATATTTAAATTTTCATTACAGCAAAAATCATCTTTAGTTTAGATAATTATCTTTTTATTAAAAATAGAAAGTTTGATTTTCAATAGTGTATATTTCATATTCTTCCTGTGAGTTTGATATTCAGGTCTTAATAAAAAAGTCTTATATTACTTGATAACGATACGTATACTTGCGTAATATCCCAATATATATAATTAAAAGTTAAATTCTTATTTTTCTTCAGGATCAAGTTTTTTATTTTATTGCAAAGTAAGGAAATATAATCTAAATTATTATTGTACTTTGCATATTAGCAGTATCCAGGGATCATCTAGCTCGTTATCAGAAATTACTCTGCGTGAACATTGAAATGGTAGACAATTTGACTCTTAAAAAACTGTAGAATGTGCTGTGTGTATCCTCTTGTAATGGCTCTGCCTTTGCCCACTTAAAGAAGTAATCCAAGGCTGTGAGAATAAATATGTGTCCTTTCAAAGATGGAGGGTCTATCAGACCCACTATATCTGTGCCCCAACACTTAAATGGCCATGAGGAGATGATTGGATGTAGCACATTTGGAGGTTGGTGCAAGACGACTCCATGCACTTGACATAGGTGACACTTTCTAGTTGTATCCATGCAATCTATCAACATTGCTGACCAATAATATTTGAGTCTCTTAATTTTAATCTTCATCTTTAGCCCTGACTGGTGAGCACCACACAAACCAACGTGTACTTCTTTGATAATATTTTGTGCTTCTGCTTTGCTCAGACAACATAGCTACACCTGATCAAACAACCTTCTATAAAGGACACTACTTACCAAAGCAAATGACATAGCTCTTCTTGTGATATGATATGGTTCTGACTTGTCATCTGGTAGTCGTCTTATTTACAAATATTTTGTTAATGGCCTGTGCCAATGTTCAGTGTTGTTTGCTACTGTAGTTACTATCTCTTCTTCTTTTCCAAATTTGTGTAGACTGTCGAGGTAGATCTTTAACAAAACTTGGTGTCCTTAGACTGTAAGATCGATGGAATTCATTAGTGGACATGCCAATTCCTTAGCAAGCTTGGCTAAAGTGTCGACATAAGCGTTATCTCCGCAAGGAATCCTATACAGTGTTACACTGGGAATATGTTCTAACAACTTTATTGTGTATTGGTGATATTATACTAATCTTGGCTTCAAAATCTTATAATTTCTGATAACCTATTGAATTACCAGCTGTGAGCCACCATAGATGGCAATGTCTGTTATTTCCATCGATATTGCCAATTCTAATCTTATGATCAAGGCTTCTTATTTTGCTTCATTATTTGTGCAGAGCTCTGTTGAGTGGTAGGAAAACCGTAACATTCCTTGATTTGGTGTAACAAAAATTAGACCAATCCTTGCTTTCCCTAGTATGATTGTCAGTAACCTTTTATCCTTTTTAGCTAACGAAGCTCCATCAAAATACATCTTCCACCATTTGACACTTGAAGATTCTACTTATAGTATTTGCTCATTTGGTAAATCATCATTGAGAGTGGACCTAGCTAGAAGCGGGTGCGCTGCAAGAAAATACACTAAAATTTGTCCTTTGATAGCATGAAGGGGTATTAAAGTTATATCAAATTGCAATAATATCATCAACCACCTTGCTAAATGTCCAAAAAGTGTTGGTCGGGTTATCAAATATTACAACTGATCAACTTTCGAAATAAGGGTGATCTTATGAGAAAGCATGTAATGTCTAAGCTTCTAGGTGGTGAAAATTAAAACTAGACAATGCCTCTTAATAGGAGGATACCTTACCTCTATCGGTATTAGATGTCGACTCAAGTAGTGGAGTGCATTTCCTTACCCTCATCATTGACCTGAGCTAGCAGGGCTCCGAGAGAGTCATCTAAGGCCGCAGTATAAATATCAAAGGTTATCCCTAGATACTGGCTGCCAAAATAGGAGGTGTCATTAAAAATTGTTTAATATACTCAAAGACTCGTTGACATTTCTCTTCTCAAATGAATTTGGTATCCTTTTTAATTAATGTCAAAAAGGGCTGACACCTACCTGACTTATTCGATACAAAACATCTTAGGTATGCCAATTTTCTTGAAAGGAACAAAGTTGTTTCAAGGTTTTAGGAGGCTACATTTCTAAGATAGATTTAATTTTTTTTAGATTGATCTTGATTCCCAGAAGATGGACAATGAATTCTAGAAATTTACCGGGGGTAATGACGAAGGCAAACTTTAAAGGATTTATTTGAAGACTATATTGTCATAATCGTTAAAACAAGATCCTCAAATCATACTGGTGGTCTACTCATTATTTGCTTTTGATGACCAAATCATCCATGTAGCACTTCACCTAGTTGCGGATAAGGTCATCAAAGTCCTTCTTTAGAGCTCGTTGGTATGTTGGTCCAACGTTCTTCAATCCAAATGACATCACTATGTAGCAAAAGATTCTGATCGGTGTTCTGAATGTTCTAAGTGCTACATCTTCTGGAGCCATCATGATCTGATTGTATCATGACAATCCATCCATGAAAGAGAAGATCTCATGTGTCAACACGATTCCACTATTAACTCTGGTATCGGTAATGGAAACGCATCCTTTGGACACGCTTTATTTAAATCCCTGAAGTGGACACATACCCGAATTTATCCGTTCTTTTTCTTAACTAGCACAATGTTGGCTAACCATGTGGGGTATTTCTCTTCCAGCACAAAGTTAGTGTCTATTAATGTCTTCACCTCGGCAATGACTTGTTGTTCTATTTAAAGACACATTCTTCTGGGAGCTTTTTTTACTGGAGTTATACTCTTGTCCACCCCAAACTTATGAACTACAACTTTTGAGGACAATCCTGAAATTTCATCATAGCTCCAAGTGAAGCAATCCTTAAATTCTGATAGTAACTAGATTAAATTTGTAGACTCTTCCTCACTAAGTAAAGAACTTATGAAGGTTAGTCGGGGCTGCTCCTCAATCCCGAGGTTAACTTCCTTTAGCTCATCAATTGTTGACTTAATTTCCTCCTTGAATTCTGGTGGAGCATTGTATATCGGAGAGTCCTCAAAAGCATCCTCCATATCAAGACATTCATCTTCTAATTTGTTAGTAAAAACCATGCAAAATTCTGAATAATCAACTGGTCCTATCGTACCAAATCTGAGACCCTCTTTCAATTTTAGAGTATAACCTTTAACATTCTATAATCTCTCAAAGAGTTATAATTTATCCTTCAGCACTTACTTTGGCAAATATCCTTGTTCAATTAATTTTTGCACACAAGGAAAAAAGTAAACAAATGGTAAATCCATTAATTCATTAGAATCATCTTCTTCCAAATTTACATGTGTTTCAAAACTAGTTATGGGAGAAGCACGGTAAAACTTGATCAGTTTTCAACCAATACCCCAGACTTCCTTGACCTCTAAACTCTGGGCCTTTTGAGGGTGAATTGGAATAATGGTCACAACATGCACGTAGTGGTTGATTCAATCATACATTGACTTGTACTAACTTATCTCCACATCTTCCAAGGAAATCTCGAACTATGGTTTCTTCTGTTTTATCATCATCATCTCTTCATTAGAAATATCTTCCAAGTCAATGTTGATGGTTGGCTTTGTCCGTTCAACCATTATGCTGGTTCTTCCTCATCCACATCCTCATCCTCGATCTCAGATGCGTGGACTAACAGAACCTCCACCAACTCATTGCAAAGGAGTTGTGGTAGATCATTGAAGTAGATTTAAATGATCTCAATCTTGTGACTCCTTTGAATCTTCCATCTCATTTGACACAACTTCGCGAGAAAAGACGATCTTCTTTGGAGGAGTGTAGTAGGCTGCTTCTTCATGGATGCCTACTTCATGAACTGAAAATGGTTACAAATCCCCTTTGATGCAATATTCTTGTCCCTCTTTATAATATTTGATGCACTAGTGTAGTGATGACAGAACGATGTTATGCTCAAGAATCCATGGTCAACCAGGCAAAGCATTGAACTAAGTTTCCACATTGATGAAATGGAATTTAGTGGTTGTTACTAGCTCTCCAACTTTCATTATTAGTGAAATTGATTCCAAAGCTCTGTCCCCTTTCTGGTTAAATCCACTTAACATCATCTTATCAGCGATAAGCTTGTGAGCGTCAATATCTAAATATGTTAATGTCCATAGACTCATTAAGTTGAATGACGCTCTTGAATCTACCAAAACTCGAGAGAGCACAAATCTACTGATCTTGATAGAGATGTAGAGCAATCTGTTCTAATTAGTAGTGCCAAGAAACAAGTCTTCATCAATGAAGGTCACCCCAGGTCATTCTTTTAACGAACAAACTTTATCTAAGTATGTGCTGGCTAGCCAGTTTAAGCGAATTTCTAGATCAAGTAGGGCCTTGAATAGAGATTCCCTCATCTTCTTTGACAGGATCAGAGTGTCGTAGATTCTTAGTTTGGTCGGCAAACTTCTAAGATGAGCTAGTACATTATAATCCACTTTATAAAGACCTCCAATTTTCACTTGATTATGTATCTCTTCTATTGGCGGAGGAGAAGGTGGTTCTTCTCAAGTGATTATTTGCTTTTCGTTGTCCATTGGAGTTGTCCTTGGGGGTAATACCTTCCCACTCCTTAAATTAATTTCTATAATTTCTTCTTCTTTTGATGTTGTAGCCGATTCTTCTAGTGTAGTTTTCAAATCTAAAAAATCCAAGTTGATTGACACTCGAGGACTGGTTCCTCACTCCCGGTACTGTAGTAACCAATGCCATCAACATTTTCTTCATTCTCATTAACGTGTTTATCAGACTTAGGTATGATTTGATGATCATTTTAAGAATTGAGTTCGGGGTTAATTTGATCATAGTTTGTTACATTGTCACTAGAGACAGTAAAAATGTAGCTGAAATCGTAATCATTATATTCAAAAGACCCGAAGGGGGAAAAAGATAGTCATACATGGTCGGCAGTTTGAGGAATTTATCACTTGAATCTTAAACAATCAATCTAATAGAGGCAGCCCCTATCCTACCCCTTGTACTATCGATCTTAATCTCATGCACGAGCTCGTTCTTCTTCTTCTTTAGTTGCGGCAACTTTTCTGGCATGATCTCCATCTATGGTCTAGCAGTTTGTAGACTCTAAATGGTGGTGTTGACCTCACTTTTGGTTGAGGTCTAGAAACTTCTTTGGTAGCCTAGGTCTAGCCATAGGACTTTCCTATTGACTAGTCTTAGAAAATTAGAAAAGGTACCCCCATCATTAGAAATTCAAAACTCTCCTA
>NEWO01001486.1:28786-48797 GCA_003013225.1 Phalaenopsis aphrodite | reverse complement strand
GTGGTTCAGAGGCCGCAGAGGCATAACCACAAAAATAGGATCAAAGGTCATAAAGACATAACCTAGAAAATTGGTTCAGAGGTCATAAAGACATAACCTATGAATGAGTTCAGAGGCCATAGACGCATAACTTAAGCTAGTGGTTCAGAGGCCATAGAGACATAACCACGAAAATAGGTTCAGAGGCTGCAGAGGCATAACCTAGGAGGGTTGTTCAAAGGCCGCAGGGGCATAACCACAAAAATAGGTTCAAAGGTCACAAAGACATCACCTAGAAAATAGGTTCAGAGGCCATAAAGGCATAACCTAAGAGGGTGGTTTAGAGGGCACAAAGGCCTAACCACAAAAATAGGTTCAGAAGATGCAAAGGCATGACCTATTGGATTCCAGCCAGGCCAGATAAACTGGACATGGTATGGCTCAGGGAAAGTTTGCCTGACCATATTTGAAACAAAACATCGATCTGTCTGACCACATTCAAAACAACAGAATTGATGGAAACCCTGCACCTGACCTCATTCGAAACAGTAGGGGAGAATGCTCAATCATATCGTGTCACCAAGCCTCCTGTTATGTTTCCCTTGAAAGAGACCCCGATTGCGAGTCTAACTGATCTTCTTAAGATGAAACACCCATCACATTAATGAGATGGCTATAAAGCGCAATATATCCTGATCAGAGGTGGTGATCAAACCAGTGACTAAATTGTATGGCGAACCGAAAAGGATGGTTCAGAGGCCCTGAAGAAATAACTAAAGGGTGGGTTCAGAAGCCCTGAAGGCATAACCAAAGGGTGGGTTCAGAGGCCGTATAGACATGACCCATGGAATGTCTGAAGACGGAATACTATCGTAAATGAACCGGCCCAAAAGGGCATGTGGTTTGAGAAGCATCAGAGTATAAGTCTATAAGAAGCTAAAGGTGTCAAAAGACATGATATCATCATAATAGAGCCGACTCTAAGGTCACATGGCTCGAAGAACATGGCTAGAAAGCCAAAAGTGTCCGAAGACAAAATGTTCTCATAATAGAGCCGACTCTAAGGTCATATGACTCGAGAAACATGGCTATTAAGCCAAAGAGTGTCCAAAGATAAGACACACTCATACTGAGCAAACTACAATGTAGTCGAGCTCAAGTGACATCAAACATATAGCTATATAAAGCTGAAGACGCTCTCATAAAGGAACCGGCCAAAACAGGCATATGATTTGAGAGGCTTCAAAGCCAAATGGCTATAAAACCCTACGTGCCTCAAAATGAGGTCTTATCATCAACGGTCAGCCAAGTGAAGGCAATACTACCATTGATTGGAACATCAAATGATCACGGAGTTATATACCTCGATCGAAATAGTCTAGGAGGTATGTATCCTGACCAAGTATCAAATAAGACAAGAAGTATGTATCCTGTCCGAGCATATAAAATAACACAGGAGGTATGTATTTTGGCGAAATATCAAATGAACAATCATGCGACATAACATCCTGAGGTATCACACTCAAAGTATAGTCGGACATCCAAGTTATCCAACTGAACATAGATCGGTGGCAAAACCGATACAACATGTCATTTGATTTGGTGGACAAAACCAACCAAAGTAGTGAATAAGAAGATATGGTTATATGACTAAGATGGTCTAACTATAAGAGTGCTTCCACAAGCACTAACGAGACATCCCTCGCCAGAGATTCTCCCATTTAATAATCAAATGTTTGTTAGGGAGGCATTGAGTGTCTCAATGAAGACATGGGTAAGCTAGCTAACTGATACTTCATGTCGTTCGACGGGTTGGATAAAACCAACCAAACCAGTCAAAACCACCAAATTGAGTTAGATATAAGAAATGTCTAACACCAAGAGTGCTTTTATGTCAGCACTAGCGAAGCAACTTTTGTTGGGGATCCATGAATCAACCGTCAGACTAATACAACATAGTACTCGACATGGCGTACAAAACTAAGCAGATTAATCAAGGATATCAATGGGGTCACATGACCTAGCACGGTCTAACCCCGAAGGGTGCTCCAAATGAACTAGCAAGGAAATTCTCATTGGGGATTCTCCCATCACTTAGGAAAGTAGTTTTGCTGGAGAGACATCAAATATCCTGGTGTAAACATGGACCAGCTGAGAGACTGATACAACATGTTATTTAATGGGCAGAAGAAACCAACCAAACCAATCGAAATATCATCAAGGTGGACTCAAAAGTTCAAATGTAGGGTGCTGTAAGCAAACACTAGCGACGTAATTTTCACTAAAAGGTCCCTCAGAACTAGCAAAATAGCTATAGTAGGGGAGAGCTCAACGAATATTTCGAACACGAACTTACTAAGGCAATTCTCGTCAGGAAAAATATCAGGGCAAACGTCAGACATCAAAAGTAGCTTCGACGAAGGACATGGATCGGACATATAACATACAAATTTCAGAACCGATACGACATGTCGCTCTTACAAGGAAATGAAAATTGACTGTTCCAGGATTATCAAAGAGGGTGGATGAATAGACCATACCAACCTTATATATGTACTGCTACTAGAGATTTGGTAGAATAAATTCCGTTAGGGAATTGATGCAGTATCTAAAAATAGTTGGCACAAGAGTATGTTGCCCTCATGCTAACTAAAAAACATCCCTCAAAGGGGAAAACACCACACTCATTTGAAGAGAGTGTTCTAATTCGGTCCCATACTGGGTGCTTAACCGAATAGAGGTGGCGCGGAATGGAGCATAGCTTCCCGCACAAAAAGGTATCAATTAAACTTGACCTCGGACAATCGAGACACATGAGAAAGTTTGGACCAAATAGAGTGTATCAACCAAATAGTGTTTAGCCATAAGGCAAAAACCAAAACATATCCTGTAAAAGCGAATGCACCACACTCATCTGAAGTGAGCAAGACGAGCATATCCGTATAAAGGTTCTGGGTTTGGACCCTATGTAGAAAATGTAATCAGAACAGAATGCTAGGAAAGGGCATGACTTTCCTGCATAAGAAAAATATCAATCAAAATTAACTTCCATCAATCGATATATTGCAAAAGGCTAGCTAGGCATTATTTGCTAACCAGGGAATGCCTAGTCATGAAACTAAACTCAGATACTCTAAAAAGAGGGTATCTTCCACTCTCATTTAGAGTGAGTGGGGAAAAACATATCTACCACACTCATTTATATTGGGTGGGACACGCTCGTTCAGACCTGCTCGAAGCGAGGAACTGTAGAAAAAAGATAAGTGAAGTACTTAGCTTCTCTTACACTGATTACTTGTTGCGCCAGGTATAAGCCGCTCGTAGGACTTCCACTTTGCCTGTATAGTAATTCAGAAATTAGTTTTAAGAGATGTTCAAAACCACTCTTACGTGCAATAACACACATAAAATGGTGGGTGTACGATATGTCCTACCACATGCCCACTAAGAAGGCTAGTCAACCTCCAAAGGAAGGACTGTCAAACCCAGAGGGTTGACAAATAAACTATAGAAGAATGTGGGTGTATGATATGTTGTACAACATGCCCACAGAGCTACTGAGAGCCTTCCATGCCATTCATATATATTTTTTATTGGCATATATATTTTTTATCTCTAGCTTAAGCCGTTATCAGAAATGATCTGGTGTGACATATCAAATTGAATTATCAAATTGAGTGGACAATTAGAACATACCAACCCTATATATGGTGCTGCTACCAGAGATTTGGTAGAATGAATTCCACTGAGGAAATACCACAGTATCCAAGAATGGTTGGTCAAAAAGTAACATTCCAACCACAAGGGTATGTAGCTCTCAAGCTGACCCAGAAAACATCCCTCAAAGGGGAAAATACCACACTCATATAAAGTAAGTGGGAAATTCTAATTCAGACCCATATGGGGTGCTCAACCGAATAAGGGTGTCAAAGAAAGAGGCATAACTTTCCCAAAGAGTTATCAATCGAACTTGACCTTGGTCAGTCGAGACACGTAAGAAGTGTTGGGCAAAACAGAGTATACCAACCAACTGGTGTCTAGCCATAAAGCACAAACTAAAACATATCCCACAAGAGGGAATACATCACACTCATCTAAAGTGAGCAAAACGAGCATATCCGTAGAGAGGTGCTCAGTTCGTACCCTATGTAGAATGGGTAACCGAATAAGAATGCTAGAAAAGGGCATGACTTTCCTGCAATAAGGAAAATATCAATCAAAATTGACTTCCATCAATTGGAGATACTGCAAAAGGTTAGGTAAGGATCATTTGCTAACCATGGAATGCTTAGTTATAAAGCTGAGCTTCAATCTTCTAAAAAGCGGGCATCTTCCAATCTCATTTATGATGAGTGGAACAAACATATCTACCACGCTCATTTATGATGGGTGGGACACGATCATTCGGACACGCTCGAAGTGAGGAACCGAAAAGAGAGGATAAGAGAAGTACTTGGCTTCTCTTACACTGATTACTAGTTGCGCTAGGTATAAGTCGTCTGTAGGACTTCCACTTTGCCTGTTTGACAATTCAGAAGTTAGTTTTAAGAGATGCTCAAGTCCTCTCTTACGTGCAATGAAGCACAGAAAAGGTGGGCGTACGATATGTCATACAACTTGTCCACAAAGAAGGCTAGTCGACTTCCAAAGGAAGGACTACCTGGACCCCAGGGTCGACACATGAAACGTAAAAAGTGATGGGCAGAATCCTAGCCCGATAGGCAAGTCAACTTCCAAAGAAAGGACTGTCGGACCTATAGGGTTGACACACAAGGTGTAGAAGAATGTGGGTGTACACCATGTTGTGCAACATGCCCACGGAGCTACTAGATCCTTTCATGTAATTCATATTTTTATTGGCATATTTTTTTTTTCTCCTGCATAAGCCGTTATCAAGAATGATCTGATGTAACATACCAAATCGAATTGGTGTGAGAAGCTTTCTTTTAGGCATCTCATATTTATGACCAGCTATATCATGCAAAATATAATGTTTGCAAAATTCAGGTCCATGTGGGATTTTCCTTAAGTACTCTTCCCTAGCCCCTTTGCTTTAATTCTTTTCACCCTTAGCCTAATTGGCCTTGTCATTCGTATCCGGGAGTCAAGGAAATATTTTCATTTTGGAGATATCTTTAAATTCATTACTGATCTATCAGTCATCCCAATGTCACTTAACAATTCTCTAAACCTCAATATTCTAGGGATCTTATCAGGAGAATTTTGAAATAAAAAAGTTCTTTATATCGAAACTTTTGATTTCCCGCTCACCTCAAGCTTCTTCTCAGGAGTGTTGGCCAAATTTCACTTTTTAAGGCCTTTTTGCACTTTTTTTTTATTTTCCCTAAGAATTATTATATCTGGTAGAGCTTCTTTTGTAATTGAGTAGTTTATTTTGACTCAAAATTTTCCCGAATAAGATTCTTAAAATTTCATGATCCATTACTTGTTAAGTTTCCATTGGTCTAGCTGAATGGAAAAGTAAGAGATCTAAATAGTCTCTGAAACTACTTACATCTCAATGACACCCATCTAGTCATTCTGAGGTATTCTCAGGACTTAGGTGAAAGTTCATTAAAGGAAGGGATTCAGTCATCGTGACTTAGTTTGAATCTACCAAACTATCAAGATTTGCAAATCCTAAGAAGGTGCATACATGGTCTAGTTTAATCTCATCCTCAGGAGCTATCTTAGGTTCAACCTCAAGAATTATTAAAGGTAAGTCAAATACAGGATCAACTGAGGGGCCTGGTTCCTTTCAGAACCATCTCAACGGCCTCTAGAAATTGGAGTCGGAGCAACAACAGATGCAGAGATATCTCAGCTAGATAAGTAAGGTCTAACCGATAACGTCAGATATCGAGGTATCACGACGAGTCATGGACCGATTGTAGAGACATAATGCTCTAATCAGTTCAACATGACTATCAGCAAGGTGATAAAAATTAACCAAGTCAAACAAAATATCCACAAAGTTGAATATAGGAGATGTGGATCAATTTCAAAATGACGCTCTTTCACCAAGAACAGACTAAAAAGTCAATTAGTTCTTAACAAGATGAGGCGCCAAATCCTAGTCAGGTTCAAGGCAGACTGACTAGATCCAATGCTAGACAAATAGAATCGTCTTAGCAACAAAATGCTCTTATCAAGAGCCAAGCCAAAAGTCAAACTGGCACAAAATGAATGAGGCACTCTCAAACAGTATGGGAGAAATGTATCCCAGCTAAAACACGGATCGATCAAGACTAAAAGAGTAGTCTAGTCGATACAACATGTCATTAACAAGAGATTTTTGGGTACCCCCCAGTTGGAGTATATAACATCCATACTAGCCTTTCATAATAGGTGAAAAGAGGTAGGATAAATCACTCTTCAAAGCAAAGGCAAGTAAACCCCTCACCGTCAAATGTAGAAAGTCATTCTACATGTAGCATCGAGATATCAAGAAGTGTGGTGGCATGAATTTGGCTAACGCACTGAGTATTTGCCAAAGTAGAGCAATCAAATTCTATCCTCAAGTAAAGTGAGAATCGGCGGGGTGCACCCCGGACCTCCCTTTATCAGCATAGGACAAATTCATATAGTGCGATGAAGAGGAAGCCATAACATTTTCCTTAAAGCTTATAGAAAGAGTAGGCACATTAAATGTGGGAAAAAGCCACTCTAACAAGATCACAATGATACTCAACACAACATCTGGTACTGTGGCAATACGTTTCACACCAAGGGGTCCATGCAACATCTCGATGGGTCTCATGACATATACAACAGATGACAAAAAGTGAATATCCTAGCCTCATAATGGACCGACATGAGAACCTAGGTCTCCTACTACGAGGTCCTACAAAATAAGAAGAGTAAAGAAGTTTGTTTGGATATTTGAAGGATCTGGGTAAGGAACTTCTTTCATGGAAGAGGACCCAGTCCTCATAGAGGTAAACTGCTCCAATAATCTTCTTGGCAAGGAGATCTGTAGATGAGTCATCAATATGGGCCGTAGAATTAGAGCAATCTACGTTCTAAAGAGGGGGAAACCTCACAACTATCATGGTTGGGGTGTAATCCACATAACCAGACAATACAATAGAGTGATTCTGAGCAAAGGGAGTGCCAAATTTTCCATCAACTGGAACCACGACAGGTAAAGAAACCTGTGGCTAGTTCAGCTGTCGTAATTGCAGCGATATGTTTTTATTCCTCTGAAGCCCTTGCCCAATGTAGGGACAAACAAGACCAAAGAGAAACCCAGAACAACGGGACTGGGACGGTCGTCAAACCAGAAAAAACATTTCTCCTTAAATAGGATGTTGCTCCTACGATTTTCTCGATCAGAGAACTTGTGGTATCAGCAAAGAACAACATGGACTGTAAGATGAGAACGACCTGCATCCTGAGGAGGAAAGATCCCCCACACAATCCTGGATGGAACATAGTCCATATTGACAGACATAGAATAAAAATGATTCTCAAAAAATGGGATTTGAGCATCATCCCGTGCTAGAACCGAAAGGAGTCATGGCGGGGACATGGTCCACATCGCTAGAGGACAAAAAGGGTGATTCTCAGCTGACAGAATATAAGCATGATCCTGGGTCGGAACCAAAGAGAATCATGGCGAGGACATGTTCCACATTGTCAAAGGACAAAAAGGGTGATTCTCAACCGATAGAATATAAGCATGATCCTGGGCCGGAACCAAAGAGAGTTATTGCGGGACATACCACACCGCCAAAGGACAATATCGTAAACAGCTAACTCTGGCTCTCTTAGTGCAAAATCCGCGGATGGACATCCTCAAAACATGGAAGGACTATAAGATAGGCCAAGAACTAAGAAAGAGCGTTTTAGCGCATCTCCATCTGGTACCAGCCTCTTCCTCGAGGAAAAAATTAGCACCGATAAGAGCTGCTACAATGAAGGGGTGTCACATGTACAACTCCTCCTTTTCAAAGGAGGGCATGCAACAAGTATTTGATGGGGATGTAATCCACAAAACCGGGGATAGTAGCAAAATGACTCACAATTCGAGGGCCAAAGACACCTCCTAAATTGGAATCAAGATAGGTATATATAAACATGAAGCAGAACATGCTATTAAATTCACAGCAATCTAGTCCTAGTCTTCTTGGCCTTTCTACCTAATCAAGGAACAGGTGGAACCTCAGAGGAATCAGAATAGAAAGAGAGAACCGAGACTGAAGTCATAATGGAGAAAACAGTAACAAACTGACTGGTAGCAAAAGGCTCACCTACTTACGGCAGGGAGATCCATGAGAACACGGAGGGATGGGTCTAGAAAAGACTATTAGGTGCTGCGGCGCTTTGGTATTGAGGATTGACCTCTTTTTGCAAAAGAAGCGGGCGCGACTCCAGCCACTGCAGCAAAGAGAACTCCATATGCACGACTCCCCTTTTAAGGGGAGGGCACAAAGAAAATGCCTCAGAGGGTGTAAGAATAACTCAATATGCACATCCCCCACTTAAGGGGGAGGACACAGAGCAAAACATTTAAAAGGGCGTAGAAATAGCTCAATATGCACGTCTCCCATTTTAAGGGGGAGGGCACAGAGCGAAAACCTTAGAGAGCGTGGGATCACGTAAGGTAATCCCACAGGGGTGCTTGAAGGAACTGAAGGTTATGACACCCTCAGGAGCATAGAAAACACTCTGGGAGAAGGGAAAGGGTTCCCCCGGTGGTAGCTATCATATCCATCTTCCTGCTCTTCCGCGTAGCAGGACAAAAAGGGAAAATGATAAAAAATAGAAAAAGGTTATGAAATCAATAAAAAAAACTACAACGACATTGATGCATGCGATAATGCAGCAACCAAACTGTCGAGGGTGAGAAAGGGATAGAATGCATCGAGTTGCTACCCCTAGCAACTGACACATAGACTGAAAACCAAGGTCTCACAAAAGACTCAACTGTGACTCGAAGGAAGAGAACCAGGTCACAATAATATGAGCGAAACTCCTAGTATGGAGAGAGGCTATAACCCCAAAAAGTGAAACTCCAAGTATGGAGAGAGAGACTCATCCCCAACGGAGTCGCCAGATTTTTTTTCCGTTCATTTTTCTCTTTTTTATTTTAAAAGGAGTAACCAGTTTATCAATCATCGTATAATTCCCCCCATTCGAATAAATCTCCCTCCCGAACCATATAAATGACTTGAAGAGGAGAGGAACCGAATAAGAAGGGACATACGACAAAGTGAAAAACAAGAGAAAAAGTAAAACATGAAGAGTCTACGTGCGATAAACCTCACAAAGATAGGTTAAGAATGTCCGCCCAAACAAGAGCGGACGGAGGCACCTTAAACCAATATCTGCGAAAGAAGTATCTACATAGACTACCCATAACAGAGAGTCAGGTGTATGTATCTATTTTGGGGTCAAGAGCACTCCCAGAGAAACGCGTTCCTACTGGTTAATTACATCTTGGGGGATACCCAAGAATACTCTCGATAAAAGGAGTTTCACTTCATATTATCATAAACCTGCGGTATAGGCAACCAAAGGAAGGTTATTCTGTGTGGGAACAGTTTTAATGCTTCAAAGCTCACGCTAAATAATCAGGCAGAGAATGAGTCTCTCACATCCCAGAATGGATTGCGGCTTATCTGCACATGGGGCCCATGAAATAACCTAAATCATCTTAACGGGGATCTCCCAATACGTCAAAGCACATCTGGGCCAAAGGGCAAAGGACAAATCATCGTATCCCAAATGGGCGGCAGCTCATCGGCATCGGGCCATCAAGGTGATATCAAATAGGTCAAGGAGCGACAGGCCTCAAAGGGGCTCAACAAAAAGGAAGGTAGAGTGATTCTAAAAGGTAGAGGTAACTAGGTCGGGGTACCACAAACACATCATACACAGCTACTAGGACCCTAAGTCTACCTGCTCGTGAAGGTAGTCAACCCAACACATCCTGAAATCCGCGGTCAGCAATCCGTGAATTGCATCATCCACGGGAACTTCGGTAGCCCTTAGGTTAAAAGAAAAAAAAACTCTACCTCATGACTACAAGCTAGAGTTCCAAGAGGTGGGACTTATACCTGCTGAAATATCAAGGATGCCTTGGGAAAGAAAGAGTAAGTGGGGGTTCAACTACAAAGGTGGAACGCTCCAAACAAAAGGACTTACACCACGTCTGGGTCGGGGAGCCTTCTAACAGCCTAGGCGCAGTAGACAACTACCTATATGAAGGTATGTTGGGCCAGTCGGGTTTGAAAAGTACGGGGACTCCTCCTCGGGACATGCAAATATGAATGCAGTTATCTAGAATGATACTAAGTATTGTGGAGGCCCTATTAATATATGCAAGAAATTAAATGTTGTAATTTTTAAATCCTAAATATTTTAATCCTAAATTTTAATTATCTTAAAGATTTTCTTTAGGATTTTGTAGAAAATTAAAATTTTATGGTCCTTAATGAGCCTATGTTGTATCGTGAAATCCCAGATAAAACACAGAAAGAAAACAAGAAAAACACATGCAAGTGCTGACATGCAACATGATGCAAAAAAGCAAAGCAAATCAAACCAAAATAATAAACAGGCCAGTGCCGCTGGGTCGGCAACATATTCCATAAAAGAAAAAAGTGGTCGGACTCCGCATATACATGCACGGTCCTAATTCTATACATCAATATAAAATGAAGAATTAAGATACGGGGCACGAGCATCTGCTCCTGGTCCCCTCCACGTGGTTCCCGTGCTAATGACTTAGAACCCGTGCCTGTATCTTATTTTTGCTATAGGACTCTCCTAGACTCTTAAAAAAATACATAGAGAAAAAAAAAGGCTCAATATTGCATGAAAATAAGTTTCAGTGGGAAAACTCACATGCACATAACGTATCATGAGCCCGAAAAGAGGGTATGCCGATAAGGCAGTGACCCGAAGGTGGGCATGCCGTGGTGGCAGTGGCTCGAAAAGAGGGTATACCGGTAAGGCAGTGACCCAAAACTAGGCATGACGTAGCGGCAGGGGCCCGAGAAGAGGGTAAAACGGTAAGGCAGTGACCCAGAGGTAGGCATGCCGTAGCGGCAGGGGCCTGAAAAGAGGTATGTCGGTAAGGCAGTGACCCAAAAGAATGCAACTCAAGTAGATGATATCGATCATGCAAACAAAACATGTACATGCACATACACAACATGTAAAGGAGCAAGTGGTCGGTCGATCGGGAAGGAAAATCAGATCAATCCAAAGTGTTGTAGCAAGTGCGCCCGGATAGCCGGCTGAAACACAGGTGATGTGACCGGTTCAGGATAATAGACCGAGCTAGAAGTGGTATCGACCGGTCTGGGGCGACCGATCGAGGCACAAGTGGTGTAAGTGTAAGTGCAAATGCAAGGTGTCAGGTTTAAGGTGCAAGTGCAAATGCAAGGTGCAGAGTGCAAGGTGTAAGTTGCAAGTGCAAATGCAAGGTGCAGAGTGCAGGTGCAAGTGTGATATATGACATACAATATGTAACATGCAAGATATGCACATGCAAACAAGGAGGTTCATATGACCACATATCATAGCGAGTCACGTTCGTACTAACAACCTCACCTAGGAAACCTAAGGTTTAGACCCTTGAATATGCGGCATCGCCGCCTCCAGCTTTGGTGTGGGAATGTGAGGAGTTTTCTCCCTGGATCTTCGATGGGAAAACTCTCCACGGCGTAGCGAAATGTGCTAGCTACAAAGCTTTTCCCATTTCGTGAACTCCTCCAGACTTTGCAAAGCGAGCCAGCTACGAATTCTTCTCTTGCTTTGCCAATTCTGACCCCTAGCTTCTCCAAGTAAAGCTGGGAAAAACCAAAGAAAGGGGAGTGAGGAACTCTGACCCATCAGGACTTGTGCTAAGGCTCACAATAAAAGGGAGACACTCGGCTCTACGGGGGGGTGTTTGGTTACGCATAGAAAGTCCTAACCTAAAGGCTAGCTCTAGGAAATCAATGATCCATCACGAAGGCGCTGACCCATGCCAGCGCACGCACCCCGTGTGGGCGATCAAACCCACACGCCTAGACACCGCTAAAACCTATGGCCAACTAAGAGTTTAGGGGATCTCACCACAGCGAAGGTTGTCGATGTGTTCTCTTTATGCTGAGGGAAAGAGAGCCCACGTTTCCGGTGAACCTTGACGGTGCTCTAATCTGCGTGCCAATTGTCTCGTAGAACATGCACGAAATAATAAAATAGACAAGGAGGGACAAAAAGTACCTAAAATAATTGATAAAATCATATGAAAACGACATATATACCTTCGAGGAGGGTTGCTCGGCGGTGCGCACTGGGAGTGAATGAAACACGGAGGAGACCCCAAAATCTGAGACTTCTCCTCACCGTTTTACTCTGGCGAAAAAAAACAACACCAGCAAGGCAAAAGCCGGCGAGGTAAAGAAAATTTGGCGAGTTTGGCGGGGTTGATGGGGTTGACCGAGAAAAAGAAAGAAGAAGAAGCAAAAGAAGAAATGGAAGAAAAAAGAAGAAAAATTAGGAGAAGAAGAAGAAAAAGAAGAAGAAGAAGAAGAAATAAAAAAATAAGAAGAAAAATTAGGAGAAGAAATATAAGAGAAAGAAAAATTAGAAGAAGAAGAAGAAGAAGAGGAAGAAGAAAGAGAACGGAAAGAAGAAAAAGAAATAGAAGAAAAAGAAGAAAAATTAGAAGAGGAAGAAGAAATAGAAGAAGAAGAAGAAGAAGAAGAGGTAGAAGAAGAAGTTGGAGAGGTTGGTGTCTAGAGAGGGCGGCGGCGTCGGTCGCCGGTAGGAGGAGACCGGTGAGGAGCAGGCGCGAGGGAGTCGGCGGTTTTCGTGTGCGATTCGGGAGAGGGGCAGCAATTCGCCAAAACGGGAGAGAGGAAGAGAGTTACGCAGTTTTTTTTTTTAAGGAAAATTTTTTTCTTAATAATAATAATAATATTATTATTATTATTATTATTATTATTATTATTATTATTATTATTATGTCCAGCATCTTTTTGCTGAACACATCATCGTACTGAAATGAACCTCTCCCCTAGGTAAATTCGATGTTCCAGACTCATTGGTGTGGCCCGTTTCGTCGTTCGGGATCATTCAGACCACTTTTTTAGCTATTTGAGTCAAAACGATAATTTGCGCATGTTTACCCCACACGTGAAACCGTGGTCCAACGAGCGTCCATCCGAAGTGGAATCGACCTTTTGGACTCACTCGTGTGGTCTGTTTCGTCGTTCGAGGTCGTTCAAACCACATTTTCAGCAAACGGTCCAAAATGATAATTTGTGCATTTTTAGCCCATATTCGAAGCGTTAACGACATGAAAGCCCTCCTTAAGTAATATCGACGTCCCGGACACACATGACATAAAAAAAATGATGCCAACAGTGTTGGGACTCACGTCCAACTTAAGAGGTAACAAGAAAATATATGCATCACGTTAGGAAGGAAAACACTAAGACTCACATCCAATCCAAGAGGTGATAAGAAAATATATGTGCTATATCGAGAAGGAAAGCACGGGGACTCACATCCAACTCAAGAGGTAACAAGAAAATATATGAGTCGCGTTAAGAAGGAAAGCACTAGGACTCACATCCAACCCAAGAGGTGATAAGAGAATATATGTGCTCTTATGCAGAAAATATGCAGATTCACACATAGGAATTCATGGGGAATATGTGAATAGCATATGAAAACATGTGAAGGAATTGAAATTTAGGTACTGATTCGGAAATGAGAATTGAATTTTAGTTATAATTTTTGAAAAGAGAGTCGGAAGTCAGGGACCGACCTCGATGATTAAGAATAAGATGTCATGCTCCATTAAAGGGGGTCTTATACCCATCTCGAAGATGGGGAGTCAAAATTTGGGTATTGACTCCGAGAGTCATATGAAAACTGTGCAGAGAGTTTGTGATGTTGAATTTGCAGAAATATGTCATGTGAAAAGGTTAATTTTATTGAAGAAGATTTGGAGTGTTTGTGGGGTTTTGTGCAGAATATGAAATTATGTGGGGACGTGAAGAGAGTTAATGCAGAAAAAGATGGTTGTGTTGCGCGTGCAAAGAGTAAGAAACTCTGAAACTAAGAGAATCCTCTCAACAGATTCATTTTATTTTCTTGTTATTTTTATCACATTTAATTTTTCAAAAAATGTATTTAAAATTTTAATTTTAATTGGTTGATTTTCAAAAGAAATTTGTTTTGTTGTTTATTCATTTGTGATTATATTTATTTGAATTTTATTTATTGTTAAAGGTTTGTCGTTTCATTCTTTGTTCATTGAAATTCTAAACCAACGTGTGGTTCGTGGCCTCCATCCATCGCACAAAAAGGCAACTGACAACAAGGCACATTTCAGAGAGAAATTTCCATTAATCTACTACAATAAAGATGTCAAAGATCAAACATAGACTAACGCCTAAAAAGGTATAATATATAGTCCATGTTGAAGTACATCCAGAACATCTCATGCCATGAATACATTGTAGGCTGAGTATATCAGATACATATCACATTGCTATAAAAAAGAAAGTGAAACCTCTGACCATCTGTATCACGTATGATGAGCTCCTAATCGAGCAGACGTTCTAAGCCATGATCCAGGATAAGAGTTCCCTTCGCATGTACTTAGAGGTACAACCCTCTCATAGCTTGTATGGCAGTAGTTCTTCTAGCTCCGGGTCTGGCTAGAATCCGTATGGTGCTTGGTTTTCATCCATCCTACGGAAGGTCACGGACACCCTACAGTGTTGCACCCCTGGAATGTAGTGCTTAGCGACATCTACCTTATTTTCTTTCAGAACTAAAACTGAACCAACTGGCAACAAAATCTCTACGACTTTTCTGAACTCACCAGGGCTGACAATGTCAATCTCTTTCCCAAATAATATATTGCTCTTGCTCAGATATGAGACTTTGCAGAAGGGCCTCACAAAATCATGGTGGTCTATATGGGGAAGGATGCAATCTCCCTCGTCATAGATGTTGATGATGCAACTATTCAATTTATAGGTAGCTGACAGTATGTTTCATCTCACAATTCTCTTGATCATCCACTTTATTATAGGAGAAAGTGGATCTACTTGGTCATGTCTAAGGATCCCTGCTGGATTTCCCTGTCTGTCATTTGTAAAATTAAAACAGCAGCCACACTGAATGGTGATTCTCCCTTTTTCTCTCATCAATTTCTTCAGCTCAGAGTATGTCCTTTCCATGAGAAGGCCCGCTCGGCCTCTATATCTCAAATCAAAGATGCAGTCAAGAATGCTTCTTTCGTCACTCTCGGAGAAAACTCCGGTATATATCTCCAGACCTTCCAGTATATTGACAATTCTTCCTTGCACTTCTTCGAAAAATTCAAATTCTTTTTTATTCACTTTGTTTGTTTTGTAGTACTCTATCATACTAGGAGTCGGTAGCTATCATGGGCGTTCGTTCCTCTAAACATTGGTAGGAACCCAAACTGGCACTAGCTGATCTGAAACACAAGACTCGGCATCTAGCAGGATGTACAACCCTAGACTCCATGGTATATACGGATCTGTCCCCGGTGGGACGTATGACTCATCCATCATAAAATTTGAAGTCTGAGACCCATCGATGCTGGAGGTATACTCTTCCAATGTACTGAAGTGTTATGAATGTAGAACATTGCAAACCGGGCACTCTACAAATACCTCTGTGGCTAATATCTCTACAGGTATCTCAGCATTGCACGTCGGGCAACCCTTCCATAAAACATCTGAAGTTGAAGGTGCCTCTGGCTCTATGATGAACCCTGGTTCTTCATCTGTGGTGGGTAGGCTGACAGAAGTTTCTTTCATGTCTGGATCATAAATATGCCCCTTATGAATATAGGTGAGTAAGTTGTTTGTTTCTCTCTGACGTCTACGTTCTTCTCATAGAAAAGCTCTCTATTTTTTGCGTCTGGAATATCTACGTTGCGTCTTACGAAGCAAAGGATCTGCCAATTGTTTGTTATTGGCGGTTACTAGGCCTCCAGCTGGTGTAGCTACCATTGAGGGCAGACGGTTGGGCCCTTCCATCGAATCTTTCTCTTTTATCACGTTCTTGCCTTTATGTGATGCATTATCTCTGGCGGTCACCCTCAGCAGTGAAGGAAATCCCTCTTTCTCCCTGCAGCTGACTACATCCATCAGAGGACCTTCGTAGTCCATGTCGACCTGGTTAAAGTTCGTGTTGAAGTATATGGTATCGCTTTGCAGTGCGAACTTCTCAGTCAGTGTGAGGCTCCAGCCATCCTTGAAAGTAAAGATCAACCGCTGTCCCGACATCTTTCTGTAAATAGCAAGAAAAATGTCAGTGGGTCGAAACTTGGCATGAACAAGAACAAAACAAAGTATTTATTGAAGTAAATTTTAGCTTATTTTAGTGAAATAAATTGTTTACTTATATATGAATTTTGTTAAATTTTTATGGAACATTATACTCAAAAGTGGAAAGGAGAAAATTTGGAGTTTAAAAAATTTTTATTCTCAAAATTTTCATTATATTGAGGTCAATTACAAAATTTGGACCCGGTCATAAACATTTGGCCACATAGATAACCCCAAAACAGTCAAAGTTTCAAAGTTTCAAAGCAAGCGAAGGCAAGCATCATCAGGTTGCGTAATAGGTTTTCAGATATCGTCCATTTATTGGTAACAAGGGTCTTTCGCCCTGTAAGTCCACTAACTGGTAGGCTCCTCCTGTGTAGACCCTTTCAACGACAAATGGTCCCTCCCAAGGTTGCTCAAATTTTCCAACTATTTTACGACATGCAAGAATAGGTCTTTCAAGCATAAGTACGAGGTCACCAACTTTGAATGTCCTTGGGCGGACAAACTTGTCATGAGCTTGTACCATCTTTACCAAGTAAAGCTCCAAATGTTGTTGTGCTTCTAGGCATTTTCCCTCAAGAATTTCTAGTTATTCAAGACTGAGTTTTGCACTTTCTCCTGTTATGAGTTGGTTGGCAACAACAACTCTAAGAGACGGTGTCTGACTTCTAGCAGTAGCATGGCCTCAGACCCGTACACGAGCATATAGGGTGTACACTGAGTGGAAGTCCTGAAAGTCATCTGATAGGCCCACAAGGCTTCTAATAATTATTTGTGCCAATTTCTTTTATTTTCATCTAGTATTTTCTTCAAAATATGTACCATTGGTTTGTTGAAGCCTTCAGCCAGACCATTTGCTCTAAGATAGTAAATCATAGAGTATCTCTAATCTATCCCATGTATTTTGACAAAATTATTGATCTTTGTTCTTATGAAAGCTTTCCCATTGTTGAAAATAATTCTTTGCGGTACTCCGAAAAGGTAGACAATTTGGCTATTAAAGAATTAAGGACGTGTTGTGTCGTAACCTCATGCAACTGTACTGCCTTTGCCCATTTAGAGAAGTAATATGTAGCGAAAAGTATAAACATGTGTCCTTTGGAAGATGGAGGATTTATCAAACCTATTATGTCTGTGCTATAATACTCAAATGGCCACAAGGCAACAGTTGGGTGTAGCACATTCGGAAGTTGGTGTAAGACCACCCCGTGCACTTGGCATTGGTGACATTTTCTGGCTGTATCCATTCAGTCGGACATCATTGCTGGCCAATGATACCTGAGTCTTTTGATCTTCATTTTCATTTTCGGCACTGACTGGTGAGTGCCACACAATCCGGCATGTACCTCTTTAACATTATTATGTGCTTCGGCTCTGCTCAAACATCGTAGCCACATTTGATTCAATGATCTTCTGTATAAAATGTTTCCCATAAGTGCGTAAGACATAGCCCTTCTTGTGATGTGGCGTTCTTCAGACTTGCCTTCTAGCAGCTTTTTAGTATCAAATATTCTATTAATGGCTTGCACCAATCTTCGTTGATGTCTACAACTATATTTATTGCTTCTTCTTTTCCGAGTTTGTGTAGAGTTTCGAGGTCGATCTAAGACAAGACTCATCTTCCTTTCACTATGATTTCAATGGAATCCTCTGGAGGACATGTCATTTCCTTAGCAAGTTTTGCTAAAGCGTCGGCATAGGAATTATCTCCCCTAGGAATCCGGTAGAAAGTCACATTGAGAATCTGCTCCAGAAGCTTCATTGTGTACTGATGGTATTATGCTAATCTTGGTTTCAAAATTTTGTATTGTCCGGCGACTTGCTGGATGATGAGTTGGGAGTCGCCATAGATGACAATGTTTGTTATATCCATTGAGATTTTCATTCCCAATCCGGTGATTAAAGCTTCATATTCGGCTTCATTGTTGGTGCACGACTCTGTTAGGTGGTATGAGAACCTCAACATACCCTTATCTGGCGTGATAAAGATCAAACTGATCCCTGCTTTTCCTGGTATAACTGTGTCTGATCCTTTGTCTATTCTGGCTGAGGAAGCTCCATCGAAGTACATTGCACAGCATTGCACACCAAAAAATTCCATTTGTAGTATTTGCTCATCTGGTAACTCGTCATTGAGAGAGGACCTAGCTGGCAGTGGGTGTGTAGCGAGAAAGTCTACTAGTATTTATCCCTTGATAGCACGGAGGGGAACAAAAGTTATATGAAATTGCAATAAGATCATTGACCATCTTGTTAGACGTCTGAAAAGTGTTGGTTGGGTCATCAGATATTGCAACGGATTAACTTTCAAGATTAGGGTAATCTTATGAGAAAGCATGTAATGTCTAAGCTTTTGGGTGGCAAAAATCAATGCCAGACAATGCCTCTCAATTGGTGGATACCTTATCTTCTTCGGTATTAGGCGACTCAAGTAGTAGAGTGCATTTTCTTTAACCTCATCATTGACTTGGGCGATTTAATCTATGGCGAAGATTGGTGCAAGATTGTGAGGGTAAAGAAAATTTTCTAATAGTCGACTAAGGTAGATTAAACTGTCAAATCCCATAATAATAACACAAGTATATGCATCGCTCAAGCAATAAAGGGCTTTAATGGAGTTCTTGATATTGATCCCACAGAGAAGTTGGACATTCTTATAGTTAAATTCTTATGACTATAATGTAAAACACAATTGAAACTACAAAACTGAAGTACAGAATCTTGATCTAAAATAAATAAGTGTATGCTAAATAAAATGCAAATAAAAGGAACTAGTTTAATAAAACTAATTGCTAAACTTTCAAAAGCAAACTTATGAAATCTAAACAAATATTTTGTGATGAAGAGTTCAAATTTAAGAAATCATCATTTCCCTTTACAATGAGTATATGAATTGTGAAGAAATTAAAATCATTTAAAAATATATAAAAATTGTTTTGTGCTAAATAGGAGCAATCATATTATTTAACATCTTTCAAGTGCATAAAGAATATTAAATAATCAAAGTTTGGTCTCTAATTTTGTGGTTAGGTTGGGAGGATACTAGTTTCCACTACAGAGCTCCCACTGCTCCCTCACCTCAGGGTTAACAATCTCGCAATAGTTTCCAATCAACTGGACCAAATTTGGAATTTTAATCTGTCACCTTAAAATCTCTAGTTCTTCATCTAACAAAGTACATTTTCCTATTTATTTGCATTCAACCCCATGGATGACATCCTCTCTCATGGAATTGAATGTGACTCTGCTATGTCGTAGAAATCATAACCCTTTTGGATCATATGTTTTTCAACACATTAACATTTCAATTGGCCATATCAAAAAGTAAGTGAAGATCAGAGTTCGAAGCATCACACATTATTGACATTTAAAACCGTATAAAACAAAATCAATTCTTCACAAAACCAAATCTCATTGTAGGGATAAGGATAAAGAAGACAACTCAGAATTCATGAGAACGAAATAACAAAACATGGATTTCATATATAAAAATAAGTTTACAAAAATAAAGAAATAAAATTCACAACTTATCTCACAATCCTTCCCAAGAAAATCCCTAAAAGTCCTCTTCAAGCACTTTCCCTCTTTACAAGCACTCTCAATTCTCTCTTAGAAATGTAATGAAGAAGAAATCTCACACTTTCCCTCTCCTCTTACAACCCTAGAAGAAAATCTTCAAACCCCTGACTTTCTCTCCTCTCACACCTCAA
>NEWO01001485.1:48082-59916 GCA_003013225.1 Phalaenopsis aphrodite | reverse complement strand
TTTGTGCCAAAAATGTTATTTAACTTGAAAAGTCAAATTAAGTTATAATATGAACTTAGAATGCTTTGAAATTTTTATGGTGAGTTCTCTAGATCCTAAAAAATACTGGAGATCAAAAATCAAGTCATTTTGTTGTTTGTATTTTTTAAAATTAATTTTCTTAGTGATTTAGGGTTGGTAAAGATTAAGTGTATTTTGAATGACTTGGCTGTGAGAAATTTTCCCAATGGTTCTCTGGTAATAGTAAACCTTCCAAAATTTTCCTAGACTTTTGTAAGCAACATGCTAATTTCCATGATTAATTTAGGCCAATAATCCATATAAACTTGAAAAATATAATTCTTTATCTAGGGACGTCCTCTTACTTTGGAAAAATCAGGGAATGTTTCCTAAGACAGAGGTAACAACATTCTAACATTCCAAGCTATAATGAAATGCCTATATGCATCGAGAATCAAAAGATTCAAATAAGTTTTTAATTATTTGAAAATAAAACATGCATCACATGGACTTAAAATTATTCCCACATTATTCTCCTCTGTTCATTGAGCAAGTGGGTATTTTTATTTTATTTTTGTGATTTTTCTACACCAAGATATGAATTTTTTAAGTTATGGGTATTTAAATAAATAGGAAAAATCCTTATTTATATGTTTAAAAAGTGCAGCGCCATGTAGATCCTAGGTAGCTCCAAACACGCGACGCGCTCCCATTTGACGTCGTCGTCCACCTCAGCGCAACTCGGCCCTCTGTTTATGTTCCGAAGCGTTGTCCAGCTCGATCTCCTCCATCCATTCGATACACGGTTGATCAAACGAATCCCCGTCATCATCCCCGATAGAGTGATCCCGTGACCGTCCACACTAAAACCTTAAGATCTCAACCTAGACTCAACCAAATCACATCAGCTTTGACGCTGTGGACTTTTCTAAGTGACACGAACACATCCATATGGTAATCATGCAATTAAATTAAGCCTAATTAAATGGAGAATTAAAATGGGCTCGTGAGGAAGAGAAGTTTTATATCTTTTCTCTGAGAAGTGAAGCTTCTATTATAGGGTCTCAGCACGTTCCTGGTGATCCAAAGAGGCTAGGGATTGAGTCTCTGGTCTTGGTGGGAGGTCTATGTATGATTTCAATTACAATTGGATTTAGGAGTTGGTCTAGAGCTATTGTAGAGGCTATTTCAGAGGGGGATTTTATGGGGCTTTGGCTTCTTTCTCGGTTGTGAAGGTTTGGGCACAAGTAATTGAAGTTTGGTGTACTAGGGAAGTGTAATGAGCTCTATCCTGATTTTTGGCAAAGGTTTGAGCTCAAAATTGAGCATCCACAGTGGAATTCAGTGGGGGAAGAGGGTTGGATTGCACTAAGGGGATCTCAGAGAAGCTCTGTGAGAAGTTTGGGGGGGACTCTCTCTAAGAAATTTTCAGCACACCTCCCATGGTCGTGGAGGTTAGTTTTTATAAAAATCGCCATGGGGTGGCTCTCAAGGCAAATGCTTGGGTGCATTGTGGTGCTTAGGTGGAGGGCAGAGGAGCTCTACAATTTGGATTGGCTGAGATGGCCTCTAGGTTTGATTTGGGTGAAGTTCCATGGGGGAGACTCTTGGTTTTGAGCTTCTCCGACAACTAGGCCGGTCGGCCATGGCAGGGGGAGGTGGCTAGCTACTTAGGGCATCCAGGAGAATCTGTTAAAGCAACTTAATGCAATGAGGTTTAGTTTTGGTAAGGGTGTCATAAGAATGAGCATTTTTTGAAATATAATCCATTAATTTGAGGGACTTTTGGTCCATGTCTTCGTTTAGGTGGCTAGATGGATTTTGGCTCAGTCTTAGGGTCTAACCAATGGCTGAGGTGGAGTTAATTTGATGACGTTGAGGTAGTTAGGCCATATTTAATGCATTGGTTGAATGTGGGTTCAAGTCATCAAAGTTTGGGTTTGGGCTAGGTTTGTCATGTCAATTGACCCAATTAATTGATTAATGTTGTGTAGATGATTGTTATGAGATTTTTTGTGAAGGGTTGAAGTGATTTTTAGTTCAATTGGTAGGTCAATTTGAGGGATTTTTGAAATTTGGTCAATTTTGGCATGTTGGGTTAGACATGGGTCTAGGTTGGGATATTCTTAGGCTAAGTCCAAATTTAATGGTCCACATAATCAAGAGATATGTTGTGAAGATTTTTTATGAAGGGATAGAGTAGAAATTTTGGGGTTAAGACTCTTAATTTTGTGAGATTTTGAGGCATGGTCAATTTGGGGCAAATTTGGGGCTTTTGGACTTAGGTTGAAATCAAATGAAATTTAGGTTTCACCAAGGCCAATTGAAGCTCAATTTTGATGTATGGGGATGTTATGAAGATTTTTCAGCAAAAATAGTGGCCAATTGAGTGGACTATGGGTTAAATTTGGTGGAACCAAGCCATAGGGCCAAAATTGGGTTTTGATCTAAATCAAAATTGGGCTCAAAGCATGTGTCAATTGAGCTTGGAATTGGTTTTTTGTTGTCATATTGAAGGTTAATTTGAGTTTAGAATTGAAATTGGGGTAAATTGAGACCAATTAGATAGACATTTGAGGTAATTTGGGGAAAATATGAGACTTTAAAGAGAAATTTGGGGGTTTTGATCAAAGATGGTCAAATTGGCCAAATTGGGTCATGTAATAGTTGAGAAAAATGACATTGGGAATATTTTGGAGGTTTTGGGAATTTTTTGGATTGTTTGGAATTTTTGGAATTTTGGGGTAAGGAGGGGTATTTTGGTTATCTAGCCAATTTGGGGATTTTGGGCAGTTTGGGTGTTTTCAAGGTGTTTGAAATGATTTTTGAGTCAAGTTGGGTATTTTGGGTAGATTTGGAAATTTTGGCCAAATTTGAGGTCCTAAGGGTATCTAGGTAAGTTGGGGGAATTTTGGGGCAAAAGGCTAGGTTTGGTGTCTTGGTAGAGTTGACGTACCAACCACCATCAATAAGCCATGGACCAATGGAAACCCTATTTTGGGTCCTCTATGTAGTTGTCTTAGCCAAACCCTAGCCCATGGCTAATGGGTTTAGGGAATCACCTACAAGAGTCTCCCAAAAGTATCAATGGATGAAAGCCTAGAAGTTCTAGTTTAGGGTAGTGAATGATTGTGAGTACAAGTGATTACAAATGAGTGTCGTAGCCCTAGAACAACACCCAGGGTCAACCCTAAGGTCCAGCAGTCCTAATGGTAACTCACCTTGATTCCTCTCATAATGACCCCACCTACTAAGTGCTAGAGGTTATGACCAATATGTGAAACTTCAAGTTGAGTAAAGAAGAGTGTAGAATTTCTAATGGTGAGGGTTCCATGTCTAGTTTTCTAAGAATAGTCAATAGAAAAGTCCTATAGAACTTAGGCTACTAAAGAGGAAAAACTAAACCTCAATCGAAAGTGAGGTCAATAGATCTGTATGCACAATACATTTAGTTCCAATCAAGTAAGGTCTAAATTTATCAAAGGTATAAAGAATAGCTAATAAATCTCTTTCAGTAGTAGTGTAGTTAATTTGAGCATCATTTAGAGTTTTACTAGCATAATATATTACTTTAAAAACTTTGTTGTGTTTTTGTCCTAAAACAGCTCCAATAGCATAATCAGTAGCATCGCACATTATTTTAAATGATTTTTCCAAATCAGGTGGGCCTATTATAGGTGCAGTGATTAATTTCTCTTTCAATAGTTCAAATGCCTTTATGCAGTCCTTATTAAAACCAAATTTCATATTTTTTTTCTAAAAGTTGGCATAATGGCTTAGTAATTTCTGAAAATTTTTTTATGTAACACCTATAGAAACAAACATGTCCTAGAAAACTTCTTACCCCTCTGACCATAGTCGTTGGTGGTAATTTTTCAATAACTTAATTTTTTGCAGCATCTATTTCCATGGAATTTTTAGAAATTATATGCCCAAGAACAATTTCTCCTGCAACCATAAACTGACTTTTTTCCCAATTTAGTACTAGGTTAATTTTTTCACATAATTCTGGAACTTTTTCTAAATTATTTAAACATAATTCAAATGAAGTCCCAAACACAAAGAAATAATCCATAAATACTTCCACTCCATGTTCAATCAAATTACTAAATATTGATATCATACATCTTTGAAATGTCACAAGTGTATTGTATAGTCTAAAAGGCATTCTGCAAAAAACAAGTGTTCCATAAGAGCTTGTAAATGTTATTTTATCTTGATCCTCATGAGCAATTGGAATTTGATGATAACCGATATATCCATCTAAAAAACAGTAATATTTGTTTCCAGCTAATCCATCCAACATTTGGTCTAGAAAAGGTAAAGAAAAGTGATCTTTCCTGGTAGCCAGGTTTAATTTTCTATTGTCTATAAAAATTCGGCAACCATTAACTTATCTTATTGGAATTAATTTATTTTTCTCATTTACTTCAGTAGTCACTCCTCCTTTCTTTGGAACACAGTGAATCAGACTTACCCAAGCGCTGTCTAAAATAGGATATATAATTTCAGCATCTAACCATTTAAAAATTTCTTTTTTAACAACTTCTTTCATTTTTGGGTTTAATCTCCTCTGAGGATCAGCTTTAGGTTCGTATTGATCATCAAATAGAATTATGTGCATACAAATTGAAGGACTAATTGCTTTAATATCTACTAAAGTTCATCCAAAAGCTTTTTTATATTTTTTTAACATTTCTTTTAATTTTGTTCTTAAATTTTAGTTAACTTAGAAGATACAATAACAAGTAATGGAGTTGAATCTCATAAAAAACAGATTTTAAAAGAGTCAGAAATACTTTCAGTTCAAATTCTGGTGATTTAATACTTGAAGGAATAAGATTTTTCTTATTATTTTTCAAAAAATCTAAGTTTCAAATATGTTTTGAATATAATCTAAATTTTCTTCTTTTATTTCATTATCATTCTCAATAAATTCTTCTTGCTTTGATTTTTCTTCAAACTCTTTCTTAAATTGCTCATTACTTAGATAATTAGTGACTTCCATCCTAAAACAACTCTCCCTGTTAGATAATTAGATAATTAGTTTCATTGTCTTTTTCTATTGCAGAATATTTCATAGCTTTTACAATATTAAATGTTACTTCTTGATCATTAACTCTCATTATTAATTCTCCTTTTTGCACGTCTATCACAACTCTCCCTATTTCAAGAAATGGTCTCCCCAGAAAAATAGGAATCTCTTTATCTTCCTCTACATCTAATATTATAAAGTCTATAGGGAAAATAAATTTATCCACTTTTACTAATACATCTTCTATAACTCCTTTAGGATAGATTATTGATCGATCAGCTAATTGAAGAGTTACACTAGTAGGAAAAATCTCCCATAAATCTAAAAATTTAAAATGATAGAGGCATAAGATTAATACTTGCTCCTAAATCACATAAGACGTTTCCATAAAACTTTTCACAAATTGCGCAAGATATAGTAAAACTACCAGGATCTTTTAATTTCTCAGGATGTTTTTTCTGAATAATAGCGTTACATTCTTCACTAAGTACAACAGTCTCATGATCTGCAAACTTGATACATCTAAAATATATATTATTTTTAGACACATTTTTATACCTATTTTTGATATTGCGCTTTAATGGAAGGTATTTTTGTATTTTTCTTGCAGATACAAGTAAAAATGGAAAAAAATGCTTAAAGGAGTGAAAAAGGTTCAAATTTGGATCAAAAAGGTGAAAAATTGTGCAAAAGAGTTTTGGTGCCTAAGCGCCAAATCCGGCGCTTAAGCGCCGGTTAAACAGAGAAGGCGGGCCTAAGCACCGAGACCCCGCGCTCACGCAACAGTGGTAGTTACTAGACGAGTAAAATCGATTTTCATGAATTTTGAAGAGATTTTTGAGGCACCCATTGGCTTAATAGGTGGTTGTAACCACCATGGATGAAAATTATCATGAAAGGATGCATCTCTTCGACAAATACATCGAATTAGGACAGATTTTGAACAGATCCCAAGACACCTCTTGGAAAACTATAGAAGAAAGAAGAGAAGACTTAGAAAAGAGTCTTGAAAATATTGGCAAGTTTTGAAAGTTCTTCTCTGGGAGTTATTTCGAAGAAATTTTCAGAAGCCACTTTTTTAGTTACTTTATCCTTCTTGTTATTTTGTTGTGAGTGATTGTAAAAGAGAAGAGATTCAAAAAACTTCATGAGTTTGGTGGAGGACTTGAGATAAGTTTTTATCTTTTTATTTTAGACTACTTTTGGTTTTAATATTGACTTGGTGTTGGTTTGACAATGATTTCTTCTTTTAAACTAAAGTGTGGTTTCGTTTTCTCCATGGATTCTGAGTAGTTTTCTTTATCTTTCTTCTTATCATGAATCAGTAATAAGTATAGAAATTTTGTTGTGGATGTATGCAAATTGTATTGTGTCAAATAAGAGCAATAAAATTCTTTAACCTTACTAGAGATGCTATAAAGAACAGTGGATAATTTAAATTTTGAATTGTTTTGTAGACCAATTAGGCAGGGAAGATACTAGCTCTCACGCTATAGTTCCCTCGATTCCCTCAACTTGGAGGCTAACATTCTTGTATCAAAACTTAAAATAATAAATCAAATTGGGGGCTTTAACCTGTTACTTTAAAGTCTCTAACTCTACACCCATTAATGAATATTTTTCTATTTAGTTTTACTCAATCATATGAACTACATTCTCATTCATACAACCTCATGTGATTCTTTTCAATTATTGACTAAGACAATACCAGCCGTGTTCTTACATGTTCTCACAAGAAATTTTAACATCTGAATTGGTCAAATCAAGAAGTAAATGAAGTGCATAGATTTAAATCATCACAACTTCTTCCATCATTAAAGATCAATACTCTCAACAACTTCCATCCAAAATGTAATTACTTATCATTTTAAGAAGAAAGATAAAAAAACTACTTAGAATCCATGGAGAAAATAAAACCACACTTTAGTTTAAAAGAAGAAATCATTGTCAAATCAATAACAAGTCTAGATTAAAACCAAAAGTAGTCTAAAATAAAAAGAAAAATTTTATCTTAAGTTCTCCCCAAAACTCTTGAAGTTCCTTTAAATCTTTTCCTTTTACAGTCACTCACAACAAAATAACAAAAAGGATAAAGTAAATAAGAAAGTTGTTCCTGAAAATCTCTCCGAACTAACTCCCCAAAGAAGAACTTTCAAAACTTGTCAATTTTCAGAACTCTTTTCTAAGTCCTCTCTTTTTTCTTTTATAGTTTTCCAAGAGGTGCCTTGGGATCTCTTCAAAATGTGTCTTGATTCAATGTATTTGCCCAAAAGACGCATCCTTTCATGATAATTTTCGTCCATGGTGGTTACAACCACCTATTAAGCCAATGGGTGCCTCAAAAACCTCTTTAAAATTTTTGAAACCCGATTTTACTCATCTAGTAACTGCCAATGGTGCTTAAGGGTGGGGTCTCGGTGCTCAGGCGTGACCTTCTCTGTTTAACTGGTGCTTAAGCGTTGGATCTCACGCTTAGGCAACAAAACTCTTTTGCACAATTTTTCTCCTTTTTGCTCTAAATTTTATCCTTATTCACTCCTTTAAGCATTTTTTTTCCATTTTTACTTGTATCTGCAAGAAAAACATAAAAATACCTTCCATTAAAGCGCAATATCTCAAAAATATGTATAAAAATGTGTCTAAAAATACCGTATATTTTAGGTGCATCAAAACTTCCTTTTCTTTTTTAATATATCTTTCTTAAATTTCACATAACTTGGCATTTGTTCTAAATCCTCAATGAAAGGAATGTTTATTGTTAACTTTTTAAGGATTTCCAAAAATTTTTTAAACTATTTGTCTTTATTCTTCAGCTTTAGTCATTGAGGAAACAGAGGTAATGGTTTTTCTTGGGGAACTTGTGTTTGTTCATTTTCATTATGGTCACTTTCAATATAATCCTTCTCCTCATCAACTTTCATTTCTCTTTGGATTCGTATTTCAACTTCTTTTCCACTTCATAATTGAATAGCATTAATTTGCTCCTAATTTTGATCTTTGCGATTAACTTCCACAGTACTAGGAAGATTTCCTGAAAGTCTATTATTAAGTGTAGTAGCAACTTGTCCTAATTAATTTTCATTATTTCTAATAGCAGCCCCTTGATTTTGTATTTGATTTCTCATATTCAACATTACCTCTTCCATCGTTAACTTCTTTTCCTTAACTTGTGGGTTAGGGTTAGAGTTAAATCCAGGAGGATAATAAGGTCAATAATTAGGATTTCCTTGATTACTTAAATTTTCTCAAGAGTTCATGGAATTGTTATAATTATTCCAACTAAAATTAGGGTGATTTTTCCATCTAGGGTTGATATAGTTTGAATCAGGATTTTTATTTTGATTATTAAAAACATTTAAAGTTTCATAAGATGATTGAGTATCATTATCTGTCCTAGTGAATTTTCCTCTAATGTTGGTGGTATTTGAGAATAGTTCACTCCAATTTGATCAATCTTTTTTGATATAATAGCAATTTGTGATGCTAAAATAGACATTGCATTAGATTCATGAATACTAGCTACTCTCTTAGGATTTACTCATTCAGAGGACCATTGAAAATTGTTAGAAGCCATTTCTTGTATTAAAGAGTACGCTTCATCAAAAGGTTTTGACATTAAAGATCCACTTACAGCAACATCTATAATAGATCTAAGCGATCCTACTATTCCATTGTAAAAAGTTTGAATTATTAATCAATCTGGTAAAGCATGGTGTGGACATTTTCTAAGGAGATCCTTAAATCCTTCCCAGGCTTCATACATTGATTCCCCTTCAAACTGACAAAAAGATGAAATATCGTTTCTAATTTTAGTGGTTTTCGATGGTGGAAAATATTTAATCAAGAATTTTGGTGATACTTCTCCCTAAGTTGTAAGAGATCTGTGCGCTAATGAATTTAACCAAGCTTCAGCTTTATCGCTTGATGAAAATGGAAAAAGTCTAAGCCTAACAACATCATTAGACACTCCATCATATTTAAAAGTAGCACATATTTCAATAAAACTAGCAAGATGTAAATTAAGATCTTTAGTAGGTGTTCCGCCAAACTGATTATTTTGTACCATTTGGATAATAGCAGGTTTAAGCTCAAATGAATTAGCAACAACAACAAAATTTTGAATAGTTGAGTAAAGTTCATCTGCTCTTGGATTAACATAATCTTTTAAAGATATTTATTGATTTTCATTTATTTGATTATGTAAGTTATTCGCCATGTTGTTCAAAATTTTAATTTCTTTTTGTTGGTTTTTCAATTTTTCTAATAGTACGTTCTAATTCTGAATCGTAGGGTACTATTGACTTTACTTTTAGTTTAGGTTTAGCTTTTCCTCTTTAGTAGCCTATAGTCTAGACATAGGACTTTCCTGTTGACTATTCCTAGAAAACTAGAAAAGGAAACCACACCATTAGAAATTCTATACTCCTCTTTGCTCAACTTGAAGTTTCACATATTGGTCCTAACCTCTAGCACTTAGTAGGTGGGGTCAGTGTGAGGAAGCTCAAGATGAGTTCTCATAGGACATATTGACCTTATGGTTGACTTTGGGTGTTGGTCTGGAGCTAGTTCACTCACCTACACTCACTCTCACCCACAATCACTCACAACCCTAAACCCAAAATTTCTTGACTTTGATCCCTTGATCATTTGGGAGACCCATGTAGATGGTCCCCTAAACCCACTAGCCCTGGGCCGAGGTTTAGCTAAGACCAGTACTTAGAAGACCCAAATGGGTCTCCATTGGTCCATAGCTCATATAGGGTGGTTGGCACCCCAATTCTGTGAAAAATATCCAACTTGGCCTTTTGCCCCAAAATATTCCAAATTACCTAGATACCCTTCGAGCCTTAAATTTGGCCAAAATTCACAAATTCACCCAAAATATCCAAATTTGTTCAAAATTCATTTCAATCCATTTGAAATACCCAAATTACCCAAAACCACCCAAAAATGCCAAATTTACCAAAATACCCCCAAAATTCCAAAAATTACAAAAATACCCTTGGCACCACAAACTTTCCCAAAACCTCCAAAATCACTTCAAATGTGTCCAAAACCAATTTGGGCTCTCCAATTGAACTCAATTTGACCATTTTGACAAAAACCCCCAAATTTCCTTTAAAGGCCCAACATTCCTAAATTTACCCCAAATGTCTATCAATTTGGTCCCAATTTTCCTCAATTTCAAACCTAAACTCAAATTCACCTTTCTTAAGACCAACCTAAATCAAATCCAAGCCTAATTGGCCCATTCTTTGAACTCAATTTTGATCTAAGTCAAGCCCCCAATTTTGACCCTATGACTTAATCCCACCAAATTGAATCCCATAACCTACTCAATTTGCCACAATTTATGATCAAAACTCTTCATAACAATCCTACACATCAAACTTGACCTTCAGTTGGCTCTGGTTAAGCCTCAATGGCATTCAATTTTAACCCAAGTTCAAAAATCCCCAAATTTTCCTTAAATTGGCTGTCCCGAAATTCCACCAAATTGATTGCCTAAACCCCAAAATTAAGACCAAATTTATGTTGAAAACTCTTCATGATGTTCCCATAGACCATCTTCAACAATAAATTTGGACTTAGCCCAAACTTAGCCCAACCTAGACCCAAGTCTAGCCCAACATGCCCAAATTCACCAAAATCCCAAAATCCTTCAAATTGAACCTCTAATTGAACTCAAAATCATTTCATTCCTTCACCAAAAACCATCATTACAATAATCTACACAATGTTGATCAAATATATGGGCTCAAAGTCAAGGGTAGCCTAACCCAAACCCAACCTTTGGTCAATTTAACTTTAATTGAACCCATGCACAAAAATTGACCTAACCATCTTAAAGCCACCAAATTGATGACTCCACAACCACTAAGTACATTCTATTGACCAGGCTAAACCCATTTCGCCCACCCAAACAAGCTATAGACCAATGGATCCCTAAATTAAGGGATTCATTCCCATTTTTAGGCCTTAACCAAAAAATATCTTCCATCATTGCTTGCCTAAGGGAGTAAATTATAATTAAACACCCCCCTGAGCTCTCTAATCCAAGAAGTGACAGAACTTTGTCGAACCACAACCTAGGTCACTAGAAAACACCAACCTGAGAAGGCCAAAAATGGTCAAACACCCAATTGAGCCCATCGAAGCTGTCCCAATCCAATTGGAGGCTTGAGGCCTTCTTCCCTCCACCTAAGCAGTTGGGATAACCCACTGGCTAGCCAATTGAAGCTCAATGGCTCCTCTATTTAAGCATCCAACCCCCACGGCTAGAAGAGAGGCCAAAACCAACCTTAACGAAACTCTATCTAATTGATTCCATACTCCCGCCCACAGCTTAGAGAAGCTCAGCTCCACTGTCCTCTTGCCCTAATTCCCTCCAAGAAACCTTAATTTTGAACTTGAAAATTAATGAAGAAACTTGAAACTCTCTGAAACTCCATCAAAATCAAATTAAACTCACCCCACACCATCCCTACCCTGAGAGAGGAAGTTCCCCCATCAAAGTCCCCTAACAGAGAGCGTCTACTTTAGACTTTGATCAACACCCAAATTTTGCCATGATCAAATTTGCATCTACACATGTCAACACAGCAAGAGGCTTCATCTTTAGCCTCCTTGGACCTCCACAAACGTGCCAATCACCTCTAATTGAAGCTTCCCTTTTCAGAGAAAAGGTATAAACCTCCCCATTGTCCTGAGTTTTTTTTTTATTCTACACTTGCATAGATCCAATTTAATGGCATGTTTACCATATGGATATGTTTGTCTCATTTAGACGATTTTATAG
>NEWO01001485.1:31858-43581 GCA_003013225.1 Phalaenopsis aphrodite | reverse complement strand
TCCTTCTAAAGTGGGCGTCGGGATTTCGATTCCGGTGACCAACAACTTCCAATGGACAACTCCAAGCAAAAATAATGTCGACAACTCCTGGTTACTCCTCTAGGGACTAGCTTTTCTCTCCATTTAAATCAGGAAGTATTACCTTCATATATCGATAATATGTTCATGTCCCTCATGAACCAGATTACCCTTCCTTTATTGGCATGCTTCACCCATTTCTGTTTTGGGAAAGTACAGTCAACTCTTTAGACTTCAGGATCGTTTGTTCAATCACCTTTGAACAGAGAGGTTCGGGAAGCCATTAAGGACTCTTTTAATCTTCATGGGGGGTTGGACCCCCAATAGGTCTTTTGGTGGACTAGTTCCACCTGGGCATTGTGCATTGATAATTTGGTCTCGCATTGTGTCCTAAACACTTCACATCTCCTTTTCGAGTCTGATTTGCTATTTCGCAAATTAAATCGGATTGTACTGTGTTGCGCACACTTTAAAATCTCCTTATATTAATTAAATTTTTCTACTTTTAAACTACTTTATCTAAAATTTTAAAATCCCACAAACTAAATAAAAACTTACCCGATCTACAGATCGACCTCTATTAATTTTAGTGCTCGCACTGGGATTACGAGGTATTGGCCAAATAGCTAACCCTAGAACTTTCTTTTTTTTTAAGTTGATGCAATGGCTTGCCCAATGCTAAATTTTTTTCTGCGACCTGCCGAAGATCTGGAACTCCCACAATGTCATTCCCACCATCAAATTTGGAGCCAAATTTGAAGATCTCGAGGTCATCCTCGAGAAAGCTCTATTTTTTGTGATGAAAATTGCCGCTCCAAATATTTAGGAGCCGTCTGCTGAATTTACCCTAAACTTTCTTCAAGACTTTCCTTCTTATAAGAAGTTTAATACTAGTATCGTTAAGACACCTACTAAGCCTGTTATTCCCATTGCTACTAAGGAAAAAGAAGTTATGATCATTAAAGAACCGACTGATGGGTTGGCTATCCCGCCATCAGTGTTTAAAATTAGATCAAGTTTGAGGACTGCCCCATTAGCTCGATCCCAAAGAATAAACTGTAATAAGAAGGTTCAGAGGGCAATTAAAGCCCAAGCTTCTAAAGAGGAACTTGTTGATGAAGATCCTCACCAGAACAAGTCATGATTGTCGGAGACCTATACACTTCTGCGACGAAGTAGATTCCACCCTTTAATGGATACCAACGAGTACGAACATAATGTGGAGAGAAAGAAGTCTACTCCTATCACCCAAGATAGGTCAGTTTTCAAGAGACTAGCTGCCAAAGAAGGTTGTTCAGTTAGTGAACTACTTAAACGAGTGGGGCATGCAATGTCCCCTCGCATGACGATAGAAATATTAAAGGACGTCAAATCTACCAGATGATCTCAGAAATAAACTAAAGCTTTGCCTACTTGCATTCCTATCTGGTTCATCTTAGGAAGTAGATTTGATACCGCTATTGTCACCACCGATTCTACCATTACTAAGACCGTAAGTTGTCGACCAGTTAAGTCACATATGGGTCAAGGAATTCTACAAATAACCGACCACAAGGTTGTTCCTAAAGTTCTAAAGTAAAAGATGAAGAGATTGTCTAGTATTGTATCTGATCTGCACCATGGGGAGCATACTTCTCCTTGACATGTCGATGTCTCTGCTAAGACACTCCGTATTAAGATATCACCATCAAATAAAAAGGTATGGATACCCAAGGTCGTTGTACCGATACGGTTCAGCGAGCCCATAGGGCAGGATCATAGATTGAAGTCAGGGTCTGAAATATCTGATTTTGTCGCAGTGTTTGCCAGTGAGATGGAGGAACAAGTGGGGGAGGTCTAGTAGGTCCTCCAGATCTTAAGAAAATTCAAGAATCAATAATCGAAGAAAATGTCAAAAAGCTCAGGGTCGAGATTTCCGAGTTGCCTCCAAAACATGGAGTTTCCATGGACGATGATGAAGATTTTGACTTCAATGATTACCTCAAGGAAGATTTCATAGATATCCATGTCATCGAGACCAGGTCGCTACAACTGTGCTTGAGGCTCAACCTCTCGTCAAAGAGAATCTCGTAGATGAGCCTCGTAGGGTTGTCTTCCTAAGGGATGAACAAATCATCCAAATGGAGAAAATGATGGAAGAGATGGCCACCGCCATGGCCACAGTTCAAGAACAATCTCAAGTGCCACAGTTAGCCTCTCTAGAGGTCAACCAACCAAAGATTATACATATCATAGATGAAAGAAGAGAAGTTGCCCCACAAAACAGAGATGGGCAACAAAAGAAGGATTCTCCATCAAGCGCCAAGCTAGAGAAGGAATTTAAGCAAATGGTCGAACAAGTTCAGGAAGCCATAACCCAATCTAAGGGTGGTGCATTAGTTTTAAAGGGTAGACCTTACCCGAAGAATTTAATGAAGTACCCTTCCCTAAGGGTTTTGTGTCCCCAAACTTTAAGATATTTGATGGGACTGGAAATATCAGAGAGCACATAACACATTTTCAAGCCAGTTGTGGCAACACAAGAGGTAACAAAGCTTTACTCTTCCAACAGTTTGTCAGCAGCCTGTCAGGGATTGTATTTGATTGGTATGTTGATTTGTCCAATGGATCAATTAAGAAATTCACTGAATTGGAACAATTATTTATAAAAAAATTTGTCGGAGCGCAACATCATGTGTCTATTGGAGATCTCATGATGGAAAAATAAAAGCCCAATGAGACTTTAGTGGATTACATCTTGAGGTGGAAGCATGAAATGTGAACCTCAGTTACAGAAACATCACGAGATTGAGATCTTACTCAATAACATTCATGGGCCAATAACTTTCATGCTCAAGGGACTCACCATTAAATCCTTCGAGATGCTACTCAATAAAGCTAGCAGTCTTCAAGAAGAAATTAAACATTTGGATTCTCACAAGAAATCCAAGGCAACCAGAATATTTGAAAAGAAGTTTGGAACAGTAACAACTGTCGATAAAGGAAAACAACCAATGAAGATACATGGAGAAAATCCTCGTCAATCGTCATCACATCACATTCAACTACAAATACAACAATATGGCTAGTCTAGTCAGCAACCATCTCAGGGAGGATCATACCAACTAGGGAATAAGAAAATGACCATTATAGAGAATAGAAAGGTGGTGCATTCCTTCAAAGACAAACTCATACCGAAAATGTTCAGAAGTTTGATGAAGAAGCCCGAGTTCAGACTACCATATCCAAAGAACTCTGAAGAGGTCGATAAGAAAGATAAGCCAAATTATTGCTCGTATCACATATTACTAGGGCACACTATAGAACAATGTTTCATCTTTAAAGTCTGGCTCGAGAGGAACCTTAAATAAGGGAATATAACAATCCCAAAAGAATATTTAAAAGAACTAAAAAATTTTCCATAAATATGATTTCGGCTGAGCTAATCTCTCTAATTGACCCATATAATAGAAAAGAAGATTGGAGTACAATCTAGAGCAAATTTTCCAAGAAAATATTGAACCAGATTGAGAGTGCTTCAAGACAAGCCTCCGTTCAGGGTCTTCAGCTTGCCAAGCCCGAGATGAAGATTTCACCGGGAGATCCATCATCATCAAAGATAAAGAAGAAGAAGAACACCACTACGAAGATTGATAGCATGGGGGATAGGATAGGACCTGCCTCTACTAGATTAGTTATCTCAGATTTGGGAAAGAAAATCCTCAAACCCCTGACTTTGTATGATTATCTTTTTACCCCTTCGTGGTCTTATGAATATAATGATTGCGATTTTTGCTACATTTTAACTATTTCTAGTGATGACGTAATCGATTATGACCAATATAACTTTGATCTTGATCCCCAAAATGATCCTCAAATCATATTTGAGTCCGACAAACATGCTAACAAGACCAAAGAAGACATCAACAATACCGCTTACGAAAGTGTCGGGAGTGAGGAACAAATCCTCGAGCGCCTCGGTGCACCGCTTGCCATCAACTTAGATCTTTTAGACAAAGAAGAAACACCAAAAGATTCAATAATGATATCTCAAGAAGAATAAATTACAGAAGTAAGCTTGAGGAGCGGCAGAGTATTACCCCAAAGCATAGCTCTAACAGATAAAGGAAAGCAGATAATAACTCGAGAAGAACTACCTCCACCTTCACCAGTGGAAGAACCACGTAACCAAGAGAAAATTGGAGGATCATACAAAGTAGATTACAATGTGAGAGCTCATCTTGGGAAGGTCTCAGCCTCTGATCCTGTCAAAGGAAATGACAGAGTCTCTGGTTACAGCTTTACTTAACCCAGAGATTTACTTAGCCCAGTTGGCCAGCTCATCCTCGGTGAAGTTTGCTCGTTTAAAGAACAGTCCGAGTTAACCTTCATAGATGAAGACTTGCTCCTCCATACCGTCGATCATAATCGTCAACTCTACACCTTTGTTAACATTGGTAGATTTGTGTTGTCCAGAGTTTTAGTAGATCCTGGAGCATCTCTCAACTTGATGAGTTTAAGGGCATTGGCCTATTTGGACATTGAAGCTCAAGGACTTACTGCCGATAAATTGATGTTAAAAGGATTCAACCAAAAGGGAGAAAGAGCCCTTGGATCCATTACATTGCTTATGATGGTTGAAGAACTAGTGACAACCGCTAAGTTTCATATCATCGACATTATGATCTCTTTCAACGTTGTACTAGGTCGATCGTGGATTCATGAACACAACATGGTTCCATCGTCCTTACACCAGTGCATCAACTACTATAAAGAGGGACAAGAACATTGCATCAATGTAGATCTACAATCATTTTCAGTTCATGAAGTTGGCATTCATTAAAATGCCGCCTATTATGCACCTCTGAAGAAAACTGTCTTCTCTCCCGAAGTAATGATGAATGAAGTGGAAGATTCAGAAGAATAAAAAAGAGGAAGCCATTCAACTCCACTTCAAAAAAATCTTCTGCCATTCTTTTGCAATAAATCGGTGGGGGTTCTTTTAGTTCGCCCACTCAAAGTCGAGGTCGGGGACGTAGATCGGCAAGAACCAATTTAATTGTTGAACGGACTAGGCCGACCATCAACATTGGTGATGAAGATAGTTTTGAAGATGAAATAATGATGATAAAATAGAAGAAACCTTAGTACAAGATATTCTTAGAAGATGTGTAGAAATGTGAATATGAGATGACATATGATCAAATAAACCACTATGTGAACACCATGACCCTTACTCTGATTCTCCCTTAAAAGGTCAAGAGTTTAGAGGTCAAGTCCGTAGCACTGGTTTTACCTCTAATAATCTCGAAAACAATGTAATTCTGGAAGATAATCCTAATGAATTAATTGAATTGCTTTTTGGTTACTTTTTTCCTTATGTACAAAATTTAATTCAGTAGGGTTGCCAAAACCAATGCCAAAAGATTAATTAAAAATTTTTGAAAAATTATGAGATATTAAAAGTCAAACTCCTAACTCGAAAGAGGATCTCGGATTTGGTACAGTCAGACCAGTCAATGATTCTGAATTTTGCATGGTTATTACTAGTGAATCAAGAGAGGATTGCCTCGATATGGAGGATGACTCTACTGATCAGCTAATAGAGGATGCTCTGCATGAATTTGAAGAGGAAATTAAATCAACTGCTGATGAATTGAAGGAAATTAACCTCGGGACTAAAGAGCAGCCCCGACCTACATTTATAAGTTCTCTAATCAACGATGAAGAATATTTAGAATTGATTAAACTATTAACGAAATTCAAAGACTACTTCGGATGGAGTTATGATGAAATGTCAGGACTATCAACAGAAATTATAGTTCATAAACTCTAGGTGGACAAAGATACGACCCTAGTAAAACAAGCTCCTAGAAGAATGCACCTCAAAATTGAACAACAAGTCACAGCCAAGGTGAATAAGTTAATAGAGGCTTACTTTGTAAAAGAAGAGAAATACCCCATATGGTTAGCCAACATTGTGCTAGTTATAAAGAAAAATGGACAAATATGTGTTTGTGTCGACCTCAAATATTTAAACAAAGCATATCCAAGGGATGAATTCCCATTATCGATACCAGAAATGATGGTGGACATTGCTTCGACACATGAGATTTTCTCCTTCATGGATGAATCGTCGGGATACAACCAAATCAAGATAGCCCCAAAAGATGCATCACTTACAGCCTTCAGAACATCTATCGAGATTTTCTGCTACACAGTGATGCCATTTGGGTTGAAGAATGCTGGAGCAACATATCAACGTGCAATGACAAAGATTTTTGAAGATCTCATTCACAACCAAGAGGAATTTTACGTGGATGATCTAGTCATTAAAAACATATGAAAAATAGACCATTTGTACGATTTGAGGATTGTGTTCAAACAGTTACAACGATATTACCTTAAAATGAATCCCTTAAAGTGCACCTTTGGTGATACCTCCGAAAAACTTTTAGGATTCATTGTCCATCATCAAAGAATCAAGATCAACCTATATAAGAAATGCTTCCTGCCAAAACCTTGAAACAATTACGTTCCTTTCAAGGGAAATTAGCATATATGACACGTTTTATTTCTAATCTCTCAAGAAAATGTCAGCCCTTCTCAACATTAATTAAAAAGGACACCAAATTTGTTTGGGAAGAGAAATGCTAACAAGCCTTTGAGGATGTTAAGTAATATTTGATGACACCTCCTGTTTTGGCAGCCTCTATCCCAAGGAAGGCTTTGATACTTTATACAACGACCTTAGAAGACTCTCTTGAAGCCCTCTTAGCCCAATTTGATGACAAGGGTAAAGAAAACACACTTTACTACTTGATTCGCCGCCTAATACTGACGAAGATAAGGTATCCACCAATTGAGAAGCATTGTCTAGCTTTGATTTTCGCTGCCCAAAAGCTTAGACATTACATGCTTTCTCATAAGATTACCTTAAATTCAAAAGTTAATCCATTGTAATATTTGGTGACTCAACCAACACTCTTTGGACATCTGGCAAGATGGCCAATGAATTTATTGCACTTTGATCTAACTTTTGTTCCCCTCCGTGCTATCAAGGGACAAATTTTAACAGACTTTATTGTTGCACACCCACTTCCAGCTGGGTCCCCTCTTAATGATGAACTACCAGATGAGCAAGTATTATAGATGGAATTCTACAACACACAACACTGGGAAATGTACATCAATATAGGTTTGTAAGCAAGAAAAGACAAAGTATTAGGCACAGTTATATCAGGCAAAGTAAGAATCAATTTGATCTTTATCACACCAGATAAGGGTATGCTCAGGTTCTCATGCCACCTGACAGAGCCATGCACCAACAATGAAGCAGAATAGGAAGCGATAATTACCAGGTTGGAGTTGGTAATCTATATAGACATAACAGATATTGCTATCTATGGTGACTCACAACTCGTCATCCAGCAAGTCACCGGAAAATACAGGATTTTAAAGCCAAGGCTAGCAGAATACCACTGATATACCATGAAGCTATTGGAGCGGACTCCTAGTGTAACTTTTTACCGAATTCCTAGGGGAGATAATGACAATGCTGACACTCTAGCAAAACTTGCTAAGGAGCTGACATGTCCACTACAAGATTCTGTTGATATTACAGTACAAGGAAGATACATTTTTTCTCAAGTTTACCTCAAAATTCTACATAAACTTGGAAAAGTAAAAGAAATGATGGTTGCGGTTGTTGATAACATTGAAGATTGGTGTAAGTCATTAATGGAATATTTGCATACTGGAAAGCTGTCAGAGGACAAGTCAGCAGCACACCACATCACAAAAAGAGCTATGTCATATGCTCTAATAGGTGATGTCCTCTATAGAAGATCATTTGACCAGATGTGGCTATGATGTTAAAGCAGAGCCGAAGAACAAAATATTGTCGAAGAAGTACACGCCAGATTGTGTGGCGCTTATCAGTCAGGGCTGAAGATGAAAATGAAGATCAAGAGCCAGGATATTTTTGGTCATCAATGATGTCTGACTGCATGGATACAGCCACAAGATGTCACCAATGCCAAGTGCATTGGGTGGTCTTACACCAGCCTCCGAATGTGCTGCACCCAACGGTCGTCTCATGGTCATTCGAGTGTTGGGGCACAAACATAATAAGTCTGATAGACCCTTCATCTTCCAAAAGATGCAGATTTATACTTGCCACTATAAATTATTTTTCTAAATGGGAAGAGGTAGTGTCATTATGAGATGTTGCAGTACAACATGTCCTTAAATTTTTCAAAAGCCAAGTCGTCTACCATTTTGGAGTTCCGTGAAGAATAATTTTCAATAACGAGATAACCTTCAAAAGTATAAAATTCAATAATTTTGCCAAACGATACGGGATAAAGTAATGATATTCTTCAATTTACTATCCCGGGGTAAATGGATTAGTCGAAGCTTTCAACAAGACATTGGTACAGATTTTAAAGAAGACACTGGATGAAAATAAAAGAGATTGGCACAACAAATAATTAAAAGCTTTGTGGGCCTACCAGACAACGTTCAGGACTGCCACTCAATGCACACCCTACATGCTCATGTACTGGTTCGAGACCGTACTACCACTAGAAGTTCAGACACCATCTCTTAGAGTCGCTATCACCAATCAACTGAGAACAGAAGAAAGTACAAAACTTAGACTTGAAGAACTAGAGAGTCTTGAAGGAAAATGACTAGAATCACAACAACATTTGAAACTTTACCAAGAAAAGATGGTGCAAGCTCATGAAAATGTGGTCTACCCAAGGACATTCAAAGTTGGTGACCATGTCCTCGTGCTCAAAAGACCCATTCTTACACGTCGCAAGTTAGGTGAAAAATTCAAGCCAACTTGAGAGGGATCATTTGTCGTAGAAAAGGTCTACACATGAGGAGCCTACCAGCTAGTAGATTTTCGTGGTGAGAGAACCATGCTGCCAATCAATGGACGATACCTGATGATATAATACACAACCTGACATTGTTTGTTATTGCTTGATTTGAAATTTTGATATTTTGATTGTTCTGGGGTCATCTATTTGGCCAAACGTTTGTGACCGGGTCCAAAAATTTTGTAATAAAATTAACCTCAATTTAATGAAAATTTTTGAAATTATAAACTTAAATTTTCTCTTTTTTAAATTTGATATTTTACTAGATTAAACAAAATACATACATGAATAAATAATTTTCTCACTGATTTAAATTAAAATTTTCTTTAATAAACACTTTATTTTGTTTTTGTTCCCACTAAGTTTCAGCTCACTGACATTTTTCCTATCATCTACGGAGAAATTTCAGGCCAGAGGCTGAACTTTGCTTTTAGAGATGGCTGGAACCTCTCACTCAATAAGGAAATGGTGCCTCAGGGTGGCACCATAGACTTTTGACATGGACTTTAGTCAAGTCGACATGGACTATGAGAGTCCTCTAATGGACATGGTTAGTCGTCGGGAAAAAGAAGGGCTACCATCCTTGCTAAGGTTCAGCACCAAAGATAGTTCCTCTCTGAAGAGGAAAAATGTGATAGTACAACAAGACCTGATGGAGTGAACCAGTCACCTACCGTCTATGATAGCTACACCGACTAGAGTTCTAGTCACTGCCAATGATGATAGAGTTCCAGATGCACCACTACAGAGAACTCATCGCAGAAACGTTAACCACCGAAGCCATAAGGCTTTCTTATGAGAAGAAAGAGGATGCTAGAAGGAGGCAGAAAATTGGCTCACTCCTATTCATGATGGGAATATCTATGATCCAGACATGAGAGAGACCTCTTCCAGTTTACCTGCTACAGATGATGAGTTCAGATTCGTTACAGAGCCGAAGATACCTCCAGTTTCAGATGTTATTTGTACGGGTTGCCAAACATGCAATGTCGAAATACTTGCACGCACATCAGCTATAGAGGCATTTGTGGAGTGCTCGAATTGCAATGTCCTCCATCTGGAGTGCTACAGTACTTTGGAGGAGTATGCATCCACTGACGATGGATTTCAGACTGCTGATTATCCAATAGGGGAACCATATGTCTCATTAAGTATAGAGTCATATATCCCGTTGGATACAGAGTTATATGCTCCATTGCAGACAGAGACAACATCAGCTTAGATTCCCGCTATTACTTAAATGAGGGAGTATCCTCGACAGCCGCAAATCATCAGCACGGTAGAATACTACAAAATGAGCAAAGTAAACAAAATGGATTTTGAATTCTATGAAGTAGTTCAACAAAGTTTCATTAATATAATAGAAGGCTTGGAGCTACATATTAGGGTCTTCTCCAAAAGCGACGAGAGAAATATTCTCAACTGTATTTTTTATTTAAGTGACAGGGATCGAGCAGGCCTGCTGATGGAAAGAACCTATTCCAAGCCATGAAAATGGATGTGAGGAAAGGGCAGGATCACCATATAATGTGGTTGTTGTTACAACTTCACTAAAGACAGAAAAAGAAATCCTCCTGGGATTCTGAGACACGATCAGGAGGATTGTTACCCCCCATAATAAAATGGATGATTAACATAATGGTTCGATAGAGTATACTCCCAGCTGACTGTATTCCCAACAGCTGTATTATCAACATATATGACGATGATGACTACATACCCCCACACATTGAACATCATGACTTTGTGAGACCTTTCTGCATGGTCTCTTTCATGAGTAAGAACAACATTCTGTTTGGAAAAGAGATAGATGTTGTCGACCCCGGTGAATTCAAAGGACCCATGGAGATTTTTTTACCAATTGGTTTAGTGCTGGTTCTTAAAGGAAATAGAGTAGACATCTCCAAACACTGCATTCCAAGAGTACAACACCGTAGGATGTCCGTGACTTTCCGAAGAATGGATGAAAATAAAATGCCATACGGATTCCGGCCAGATCCAGAGTTGGAAGAGTTACTGCATTATGAGCTATGAGAGAGTTAGACCTCTAAGCACATGCAAAGGAACTCTTGTCCTAGAGCATGTCTTAGTAGGTTGACTCGATCAGGAGCTTGCCCCACCAGAGACAGACACTCAGAGGATTCCTTTTTACTGCATTTCATCATAACGGATATGATATATATATTAGACATGCTCAGCTTATGATATATACTCATCACGGTATATTTTTGGATGTACTTTGATGCAGTCAAGTAATTGTACTTTTTGAGGCTTTGGCCTGCACTCAATCTGTAACACTTATTAGAGCAAATTAATGAAATTTTTTCAGAATTTTATCTGTTTGTTCAATTTCTATTTTTGTATGATGGAAAAAAGCCACAGAACCATACGTTGGATCGGGACTGTAATGAACAAAGAACAAAACAATAAAAACTTGATAATCATAATATTGAAATTAGATACTCTTAAAAAAATCAATCAACAAAAATTTTTAAAATTTGAAAACATATTTTGATAATTAAATGTGATAAAAACAACAAGAAAAGAAAATAAAACTTTTGAGTTGATTCTCTCGATTTTAAGGTCTCTTGCTCTTTGCTAGCGCATCACGATTATCCTTGTATGCACTAATTCTCCTCACATCCTCGCGTAATTTCACATTCTGCACAAAACCTCACAAAATTTCACACATCTTCGAGATTGGTGTAAGGCCCCCTCCACGGCTTCCAATTCTCTACCTACATCTTTGAGATTAGTTAAGACCCCCTCCACGGCTTCCAATCCTTTACATACATATTGGTGTACGACCCCCTCCACGGCTTCTAATTCTCTACC
>NEWO01001484.1:26017-49499 GCA_003013225.1 Phalaenopsis aphrodite | reverse complement strand
AGAGAGAGATAAAAGGAGGGAAGGTGGGTGGGAGGGAGGGATAGAAATTGAAATGCATGAGCTAGAGAGAAGGACAGAATGAGAAAGTTGAAAAGATTAAGAGAGAGTGCAAAGGATGTAGAGCAATGAAAAAATATTAAGGGAGGGAATAGAGATATTGCTAGAGAGAGAAAAAGGATACAAAGGATGTAGAGCGATAGAAAAATATTAAGGGAGGGATATAGATAGAAATAGAAAGGTGAAAAGATTGAAAGAGAGTGCAAAAGATGTAGAGCAATAGAAAAATATTAAGGGAGGGAATAGAGAAATTGTGAGAGAGAGAGAGAAAAGGAGGGAAGGAGGGAGGGAGGGAGGCAGAGATAAAAATACAAAAGTATTGGCTAGAGAGAAGGATAGAACGAGAGAGAGGAATGAGGGAGGGAGGAATGGAGAGTAGAGAAAGGAGGATAGGGGGATAGAGATGTTGATAGTGCAAGAGATACTAGAAAGGAGAGAGTGAGCACAATAAAAAAAAAAGAAAGAGAAATAAGAGCAAGATAGATAGAGGAAGAGAAAAAGGTAGGGTTAGAGAGGGAGAAAAGATAGTGGGGAAGGGAGAGAGAGAGATAGAGGATGAGAGGAGGGTGTAGAGGGAAAGAGAAGATTGAGAGAGAAAAGATGAGGCTGAAGAGAAAGTAAAATAGAGTAAGTAAATGTGACAGACAAAATAAAGAACACAGAACGAGAAAGATAAGAGAGGGAGAGAGGTAGAGAGTGGAGGGTAGAGAGAGAATGAGAAAGAGAAAGTGTGAGAGAGGATGACACAGAGAGGGAGAGAGAAAGAAGATATATATTTAGATATATATGTACATATATAAGAGAAGATATAAGGAGAGAAATATATACAATGGAAGGGGAATTGAGGGAGAGTGAGTCAAAGAGGTAGGTAATGGGAGAGAGGGACGAATAGCAAATGAAAGAGCACATGGAAGAGGAAGTGAGAGAGTGATGGAAGGAACGAGCGATAGGGAGGAGGGGAGAGATCAAGAGAGTGAGGAACAGAGCATGAAAGGGGAAGAGAGAGAGAATAGTGATAGAGAAGAGAGAAAATATGGATGGTGGAAGTTAATAAGGTTGGAACGGAGAGGGATAGATCACAAGAGAAAAAGAGCAGGCATAAGATTGAGAGGGAAATTGAAAAAGAGATATTTAGAGAGAGAGAGAGAGAAAGGTAGTAAAAGTTAAGGAAATAGTAGAGATGAGGAGCATGGGAGGGGGAAAGAGTAAAAAAGTGAGGGAGAGTGAGAGAGTGAAGAGAGAATGTGTTTTGAGAGAGAAAAGACTAATAGAGGGAATAATGAGAGGGAGATCAAGGGAGAGAGGGAGAGAGAGAGAGAAAGAGATATTTAAGTGATGATATGGAGAGAGTGAGACTACTAGAGGGAGGTCGAGATTGGTAGTGAGAGATTAAGGGAGAACAATATAGAGAAATAAGGGACAGATCCGAAGAGAGAGACAGAAGGGTTGAGAGAGAATAAGATAAGAATGGTGAGAGAGACCAAACAAAAAGATAGAAAGTGAAAAAGAGATTGTAGGAGAGAGAGAAAAAGTTTTAGGGAGGGAAAGTGAGAGAGATAAAGAGAAGGAGGGGAGATAAAGGGAGGAAGAGAAGTATAGAGAGGTAGGGAGTGGGAGAGAGGGAGAGTGAAGGTGAGCATGTGAAAGAGATCGAGCAACATATTGAGAGAAAGAGAGATCGAAAGGACAAGAGAGTGGGAGTGAAAGAAGAAGAAATAGGAGAGAGATAACAAGAAGGTGTGAGAGAAAGCTAGGAAGAGGGAAAGAGAAAGGTGAGAGGGAGGGAAAGGGAAAGAGAGAAGTTTCGAGATGGAGGTAGGGTGAGATAGAGAGATAAAAGTGAGAGAGAGGAATAGAGGGAGTTTAGGAGAGCGATAAAGGGTAGGAGAGAGAGAGAAAGTGATGGAGAAAAGGGGAGTGAGAGAAAATAAGAGATGAGAAGGAGAGAAAGAAGAGAGCAATAAGAGGGAGGGACAGGAAAATATAGAAATGAAGGGAGGTATGGAAGGGAAGACAGATGGAAGTAAGAAGGAAGAGAAGGAGGGTGGTAGAAGGAGGTAGAAAGAAAGTGTGTGATGTATTGAATGAGGAGAGGAAAATATATTAGGAGGGAGAGAGAGTGAGAAAGAGAGATAAAATTGAGTTAGAAAGAGAGAGAGAGAGAGAGAGTATGATTGCGGGAGAGAGAGCGAGTGAGAGAGACCGAGAGAGAGAGTGATTAAGATAGAAAGAGAGAGGTAGAGAGAGTAGGAGAAGAATTAGAAAAGGGGGATAAAGAGAATTAAAGATTGTTTTCAAGAGGTAGTGGGAGAGAGAGAAATGAGAGAGGTGGAGAGATAGAGCTAGAGAGAGTTATGTTGAGATTAATGAGTAGGAGAAAGAGAGAGAGATGGAGAGAGAAATAGCAAGAGAGAGAATAAAGAGAAGAGAGATAGGGTGAGAGGGAGAAAGAGCAAAAGAGGGAAGGAAGGAGGGAGAGAGGGAGAGAGAAGGAGATGATAATCTATTGAATAAACAAGGAGGGAGGGTGAGGGAGAGGGCAAGAGAGAAAGAAAGAAATTGTAGGAGAGGGAGACAAATAGAGAGAGAGAGAGGGCTAGGAGTGAGAGAGCGACAGAGAAGAGCGTGAGAGAGAGAGAGTGAGCGAGAAAGAAAACAAGAGAGACATATAAAAGCAAGAGATATAGAGCAATAGCGAGGGACAAAGAGTGAGAGAGTGGTAGAGAGAAGAGATAAGGAGAGAGGTAGATAGAAATTAAACTAGACAAATAAAGAGAGATGTATGGAGGTAGATAGAGAGACAGAGTGAGAGAGTGCAAGAGATGAAGGGTACGAGAGAGATAAAGTAAAAGAGAGTAATAGAGAGAAGATGGATAGAGTGAAAGTGAGGGAGGGAGAGAGGGGGCATGAGAGAGAGAAAAAAAAAGTGAGAAATAGAAGAAAGAGAAGCTATAGAGAGATAAGTGAGAGTGAGAATAAAGAGGACAGTGAGAGAAAGACAAAGGGAAAGGAGAGGGATGGACAGAGGGAGTTAGAGAAAGGGAAAGTGAGAGAGCAGGACATGCGAGAGGAAATGCTTGAGAAAATAGAAAGGGAGAGTGGGAGAGAAGTGAGCAAAAATTAGAAAGAGAAGAGAGAGTGATAAAATGATAAGAGGGAGGGAAAAAGAGAGAGGAAGATACAAAGAGAGTGAGAAGAAGGGATAAAGAGAGAGAGAGAGAAAGAGGAAAAGAGAGAGTGAGAAATAGAGAGAGTGAGAAAATAGAGAGTGTGAGAAATACGAGAGTCCATGTTAGAGTGAGAAAGTAAAAAAAGAGAGATTAAGAGAGAGATGAGCGGCAACAACAGGAGAAGGTGAGATTGAGTTTGAGAGAGAGTGAACGAGAGAAAGAAAGAGTGCGAGAGAGTGATAGGGTGAAAAAGGGAGGGAAGGTGAGATAGAGGAAAAGAGAGCTAGAGAATATGATCAAAAGAAAAGTTTGAGAGAGTGAAGAGTGAAAGAACCAAAAAAACTGAGAGAGAGAGAGAGAGAGCAAGCAAGTGAAAAAATAGAGAAGGAGAGAGAGAATGAGCATGAGGTAGAGCAAGAAAGAGGAGAGAGAGAAAAGAAAAAAAGAGAGATAGAGGGAGGATGAAGGGAGAAAAAAGTGAGAGAGAGAGACGATTAGGTAGGAAAGAAGGAGAGAGAGAGAGAGGATAAGATAGTAAAGAAAGAGAGAAATAGAGAGAGGGGGGAGGTAGGGTCACTTGGTGAGAGAGTGAAAGAGAGATCTTTCTTTTTCTTTCTCTCTCTCCTCCCCATCTCTCTCCATTCATCTTTCAATCTTTCTCTCTTTATACTTGCACTTCCTCTTTCTCTCTTTTGCTCTTTCTCTCTTTCTTGACTTAGTCTCTGTTATTTCATCTCTCTTTATCTCTCACTCTCACTTGCTCTTCATTCTTCTCTCTCTTTCTCTTGCTCTTTTTTAATGTCCATCTCTCTCCCCCTTTCTTTGTATCTCTCTTTTGTCATTTATTGTCTCTTTCACACTTTTCTCTCTCTCTTGCTTATTCTTCTATCCCTCTCCCTTATATTATTCCTCTAGCTCTCTCTTTTATGTCATGCTATCTTACTCATTCTTACTATCTCTCCCTCTCTCTCTTCTACCTCTCCCTCTTTCTCTCTCATAATCTCTCTCATCTCATTCTTCCTTTCTATTTGTCTCTTACTTCTCACTTTTCCTTCATTTTCCTTTCTTGCTTTCTTCTCTCTCTCTCACCTTTGCTCTCTCTCTTTGTTTCACTAAATCTCTCTCACATTCTCACACTCTCGCTTTCTTACTCACCTGTTCTTCCTCTCTCTCTTTCTCTCTCCATCCCTCCACCTTCCTCTCTCCCATCATCTCCTTTCTCTCTATTCCTCTCCATCTCTCACTACATTTCACACATTTAAGTCTTCCATTATTCCTTCACTCCCTCCCTCTTTCCTTCCATCTTAAATAAAGTCCTCACTCTCATAACCTTCCATCCTTATTCTCTCTTTTCTCTCATCATTATTTTCCTCTCTTGTCTCTCTCACTCTCTCCCCTTCGGTCCTCTCTCCTCCCCACCCACCTCTATTTTTATCTCCAACCTTGTCCCCTCTCCTTAAGTCTTTCTTTTTTTATCTCTTTTTTTTGTATTTCTTCTCTATCGTCTTGCTTTATCTTCTCATTATATCCATCTCCCCCACTCCATCTCCCTTCCTCCACTCTCACTCTACGTCCCTTCATTCTCTTTATCTCTCTCCTTGTCTTCTACCCTCCCTCCATCCCTCACACGCACTCACTCATGTCCCTCCCTTTGTTTCTTGCTCCCCCCTTTCTCACTCAATTTACTCTCGCCATCTCCCACACTCACCCACTCACTCTCTCACTCTCTCCTTCTCTCTCTTTCCTCCACTTCTTTTATTTCTCTCATGCTCTCTCTATATCTCTTCAATTTCAATCTCACTCTCCCTCCCTTCATCTTTCTCTCTAATTTTTCCTCTCTCTTCTCTTTCTTTTTTCGTCTCGATCTCTCTCCCTTACTCACTCCCTGTATTTTTTCCTTTGATTTCATTCTTGATCATCCTCCCTCCACCACCCTCTCTTTCTACGGGAGAGACGAGAGAGAAAGAGGGAAAGTGCTAGAGAGAGTGAGAAATAAATAGTGAGAGGGAAGAGAGTAGGAGTGAGAGGGAGGTAAAGCTAGAGGGTGAGTGAGAACGCACAAGAGAAGAATAGTTGAAGAGAAGCATAGAGAGATGGAGAGGAATGGTGAGAGAGGTAGAAAGAGAAGGTAGGGAGAGGGACTAATAGAGAGGTGGAGAGGGGGAGAGAGTGAGAATAGAGGGATGGGAGGGAGATCAAGAGTGTAGAGAGAGGGAGGAGTGGAAGAGAAAGACAAAACAATTAAGGGAGAGAGAAAGAGAGCTAGGAAGAGAGGGAGGAGCGAGTGACGGAGAGAGAGCGAGAGGAATAAGAGTTTGTGATAAAGAAGAGAGGGTAAAAGAATTTTATTGTGAGTGAGAAAGAGAGAGATAACAAGAGCTAGAGAGAGTAAGAATAAGAAAGATATGAATAAAAGAAAGAGTTAGACAGAGAGAGGAAAGATAGCGAGAGAAGATAGAGTAAGAGGGAGGGTGAGGAAGAGCAAGGGAGAGAAAATGAAGGGAGAGAGAGAGTAAGAGAAATAAGGAAGGATATATAGAAAATGAGAGATGAAGAGAGGGAGAATGAAATTGAGAGAAGAGAGAACAACATAATAGGGTGAGAAAGAGCGAGAGTAATGAAGAGAGAGAACATGAGAGCAAGGTAGGGAGAGAGAAAAAAGAGAGATTTGGGAGGGAGAGAAGGATGGTAAGAGAGATAGAGAGAGAATTAGAAAAAAAGAGAAAGAGACATATGGGAGGGAGGTAGGTAGGGAAAGAAGGGTAGAAAGAGTGGGGTAGAGTGGGAAGGAGAGAGACAAAGAGAGAGAGAGAGAGAGAGAGAGAGAGCGGGTGGAATGGATGGGTTGAGGTAAAAAAAGGGAAGAGTGAGAGAAGAACTAGAGACTACGAGTAGGACCAAGAATGAGTGAGGGAAAATAAGAGAGGGAGTGAAAGTGAGAGAAAGATAGAGGGTGAGCAAGAGAGAGATAAAAGGGAGAGCAAGAGAGAGATAAAGGGAGAGAGATTGCAATAGAGAGTGAGAGAAAGAATAGAGAGGGAGTGACAAAGAGAGAAAGAGTGAGGAAGGAAAGGCGAGAGAGATTGATTGAGAGATAAAACTAGAGGGTGTGAGGGATATTGAGCATGAGAATGAGAGGGAGAGTAAGAGGGAGAGCGAGGGAGAAAGATGAAGAGAGAAGAGAGATAGAGTAAGAGAGAAGGAAAAGAGGGAAGGAGGGAGAGAGAAAGAGAGAGCAACATATAAGAAGATAGAGGGAGAGTAAAAGAGAGAGAGATAGAGATAGAGGAGGTCTAACAGAGGTAGAGAGATAAATTTTGAGTGAGAATGAGAGTGACAAAAAGAGAGAGAGTGCAGTAGAAAGGTGAAGCAACTAAGAGAGAGCACAAAGGATGCAGATCATAAAAAATAGTGAGAAAGAAACAATAAGAGAGGAAAAAGGGGGGATGGATGCAGAGTACAAAAAGATAGAGGATATAGGGAGAGAGATGAAAGAAAGTAAGAGATAAAGAAAGAGGCAAATAGAGTAAGAGATGAGTAGAAATGAAAAAGAGAGAGAAGTTATAACATAAGAAAAAAGAAGGAAAGAGGGTGGGAGAGTGAAAGAGCGAGATCATAGAAGAGTGAAAGTGAGTTAAGAGAGGATGAGAAAGTAAAAGAGATGAAGAGAGAGATAGTGAGGGAGTGAAGAGAACAAAGATCAAGAGAAGAGAGAAATTGAGGAAGAGAGGAAGGAGAGAGAAAGAAATGGAGACGGGGAGAGAGTGTACGAGAGAGAGATGAAGAGATAAATGAGAGGGAGAGTGTAGAGAGAAAGAGAAGAGTGAGAGAGAAAAAGAGTTCGTTAAGAGAGAGATAAAGATGAGAGAGAAAAGAGAATAAAATAGAGTAAGCAAATGAGACAAAAAAAAGAAGAGAGAGGGAGAAAGATAGTGAGAATGAGAAAGGGAGATAGCAAGATAAAGCTTGTGAGAATAAGAGAGAATAAGAAATGGAGAGAGAGCAAGGTAGAGAGAGGGAGAGGATAGGAGGTAGAGAGTGGAGGGTAGAGAGAGGAGGGAAGAGAGAAAGTGGGAGACAAGATGATGCACAGAGAGAGAGAGTGAACGAAGTGCAATAGAGAGAGCTAGATAGAAGAGAGAGCAAGAGCAAAAGATAAAGAGTGAGTGAAAGGGTAAGAGTGCAAGAGAGAGGTGGGGGAGAGGGGAAAGAAAGAGGAACACAGAAAGTTGGTAAGATAGGAATAGAAAGTTAGAGAGAGAATGGATGAAAAGAGAGAGAGAGAGCAATAGGGTGATAAAGAGGTAGAGAATAGCGAGCAAGAGAGAGAGGGAGTAAGAGAGACTAAGGGATGAAAGAGAGACAGAGCAAGAGAGAAAGAGAAAATGAGAGAGAGGGGAAGTGCAAGAATAAAGAGAAAGAAATCAAAAGAGGAGTCAAGAGATGGGAGGGTGGAGAGAGGAAAAATGAAGTCACGAAGGGAGAAAGGGAGGGAGATATACAAATTGAGAGATAATGGTCAGTGAGGGTGAGGGGGAGAGAAAGCAAGAGGGAAGATAGGAGAAAAAGGGACAGAGATAAATAATAGAAAGAAAAAAGAGTAGCAAGATCAGAGAGAGAAATAATAGAGTGGAAGAGAGCGAATGAGTGAGCATAGAAGCTAGAGAGTGTGATAGAGGGAGAGTAAGTATAGCTATAAAAATAGGAGAAGTGAGAGAGATAGAGAGGGAGATAAGTGAGAATAAGGAATGAAGGGTGGGAAGGTGGGAGAGAGAGAAACCATGAGGAAGATAGAGCAAGAGGAATAGAGTGAGAGAGATAGAGAAGATCGCGCTTTTATCTCTCCCATCCACTTACTCTCTACTACCACCCTCCCTCTTTCTCTCTATCACCGTTTCTCTCTTTATCTCACTCTCTTCAAATGTTCACTCATCTCTAATTTCTTAATCTTCATTTTATATCCCATGCTATCCTTCCTTCTCTCTCTGTCTCTACTCATTATCTCTTCTCATATTCTCCACCTCTTTATTTCTCTCCTAAAATCTTTGCTATCATTCCCTCTCTCTCTTCCCTCCCCATCTCTCTATTCCTCTTTCGATCTTTCTCACTTTATCCTTGCACTTCCTCTCTCTCATTCGCTCTTGCTCTATCTCTCTTTCTTCCCGTAGTCTCTCTTACTCCATCTCTCTTTATCTCTCACTCTCACTTACACTTCATTCTTCTCTCTCCTTCTCTTGCTCTTTTTAATAGCCCATCTCCCTCCCCCTTTCTCTGTATCCCTCTTTTGTCATTCCTTATCTCTTTCGCACTCTACTATCTCTCTACCTTGTGTAGTCTTCTGTCCCTCTCCCTCATATTATTTCTCTAGCTTTCTCATCTATGTCATCCTCTTTTACTCAATCTTACTATCAATCCCTCTCTCTCTTCTCCCTCTCCCTCTTTTTCTCTCATGATCTCTCTCATCTCCTTCTTCCTTTCTATATGTCTCTCACTTCTATTTGCCTTCATTCTCTTTAGTTGCTCTCTCTTCTCTCTCTCACCTTTACTCTCTCACTCTCTTTGCTTCACTAGGTATCTCTCGCTTTCTCACTCACTCTTTCTTACTCACCTTTTCTCTCCCTCCCTCCCTCTCTCCCTCTCTCCCTTCATCTCCTTTCTCTCTCTTCCTCTCTCCCTCTCACTACCTTTCACTTATTTATGTCTTCCAATATTACTTCACTCCCTCCCTCCTTCCTTCCATCTTAAACAACCTCCACACTCTCATGTCTTCCTTCATTTTCCTNTCCCTCCCTCCTTCCTTCCATCTTAAACAACCTCCACACTCTCATGTCTTCCTTCATTTTCCTCTCTTTTCTCTCATTTTTATTTCCCTCTTGTCTTTCTCACTCTCTCCCCCTTGCTCCTCTCTCCTCCCTCACTCACCTCTCTCTTTATCTTCAACCACATCCCCTCTCATTAAGTCTTTCTTTTTTTATCTTCTCTTTTAAGTAACTCTTTTTTATCTTCTTGCTCATTGTTCATCCATCCCTCTCACTCCCTCTCCCTCCCTCCCTTCTCACTCTGTCTCTTCATTCTTTCTGTCTCTCTCCAGCCCTCCCTCCATCCCTCACAAGCACCCTCTCATGTCCCTCCCTTCGTTTCTTGCTCTCCCCATTTCTCACTCACTTTACTATAACTATCTCCCACGCTCCCTCACTCACTCGATCTCTCTACCTTCTATTGCCTATCTATTTCTTTTGTTCTTTACCACTTTTCATCCCAAGCTCTCTCCCTCCCTACCTCCCAATCCATACCTCTACATTGATCTCACTATATCCCCCATTTTTCTATATCTATCTCTCATCCCATTTCTCTCGCTTTTATCCCTCCCATCCACTCTCTCTCCTATTACCTCCCTCCCACTTTCTCTCGCTATCTCACTATCTTCAGTCCCTCACTCATCTTTAATTTCATTATCTTTTTCCTATATTTCATGATATTACTCCTTTTCTCTTTCTATCTCTCATTCTCTCTCTTACTAACTATCTCTTATCATATTCTCCACCTCTTAGTTTTTCTCCCAACATCTTTGTTCCCATTCCCTTTCTCCATTTCTCTAACTTCTTTCTTTTCTTGCTCTCTCTTCTCTCTCAATCTCACTCTTTCTTCTACTACTCTCTTTGTCTTTCTCACTCTCTATTCTTCTCTTTCTATTTCTTGCTCCTTCTCTCTCCCTCCCTCTTCCTTTCCCTCACTCATGCCTTCCATCACTTCTTCACTCCATCACACTCTTCCTTCTATCTTGCTCTCTCCTTCTCTTCTATCTATCCTCCCTCTTTCTGGCCTCTCGCACTCCATATCTTCCTCTCTCCTCTCTGTTCTCCTACTCTCAGCTCTCTTTATCCATCCACCCTCCCTGCCTTTATCCTTAACTCACTTGATTGTGTCTCTTCTCTCTTGACTCTTATTTGTATCTCTTCTCTCTCTCTTCTGCTAAATCTTCTCTTTATATCTCTCTTCAACTCTTCTTCCGTCCATCCCTCTCTCAATCTATCTCTTTTCTCTCTTATGCTCTCTCTCACTCTTTCTCTACCTACCAAAGATTTTCTCTCCCTCACTCCATCCCTCATATTCACTCTCTCTTGTCCCTCCCTCCCTCCTCCTAGCATCTCTCCCTTCTTACCTCTCTCTATGTCTCCCTTGCCGCTTACTCTCCTTATCTTACTATTACTCACCCCCTCTCTCTATATTTCTCACTCTCAATCTTCTTCCCTCTATCTCTTTATCTTACTCCTCATTGTCTCTCGCTCTTTATCTCCCACCCTTCCTCTCATTTAATACTTTTGTCGATCTCAAACTCTCCAACTCTCTCCCAAATTATCTCTGATTCTCTCTTTCTCTTCCCTATTACTCAGTCTCTCTCTTTCCTATTACTTTGTTTTACTCTCTTTTTTCTCTCTTCTCTTTCAAGCTCTATCACTTGCTCGTTCTCTTTTCCTTTCTCTATCTATTTGTTGTTTCTATCTCTCCTCTATCACTCTTCATATCTCACTTTTTCTTCTCACTCTCTCTTGCTACCTATCTCACCCTCCTTCATTCATTCTTTCCCTCCTCTTCCTTCTCTCACTCTCCCTCTTTGATCTTCCCTCCATCTATCCCTCAGCTTTCTCAATTTTTCTTTTTCCTCTAGCTTGCTCTCCCTCTTCTTTCAGTCTCTCTATTTTCTTGTTCCCTTTTTCTCTTTCCCACACTTTCTCTATATCGCTATCTCTCTCTCTCTCATGCTCCCTCTCTCTTCCTTTATACTATTTTCTTTTTGCCACCTTCTAACTCTCTCTCTCTCTCTTGGCCTCCTCCACCCTTTTTATATATATCTTTCCTCCTTCCTTTTTCTTTCACTTTCTTGTTCTGACACACTTGTTCTTCCCTCTCTATCTACCTCTTAATCTCCCTTCCATTCATCTAACTCTTATATCTATCTTCTTTCTCTGACTATCCTTTCCTCCCTTTATCACTACCCTTCTATCTAATCTATCTCCTCTCTCAATTTCTTCTTTATATTTTCTCTCTCTATTCTCTCTCACCCTCCCTCCCTCCTTCCCTCCTTCCCTCCATCCCTCCATCCCTCTCTATCGCGTTCTTACACTCTCACTATCCTTCACCTAATCTCTCTTCCTCTCTCCCTTCTTTTTTCTTTAACTATATCTATCTCTTCTCTTTTATCCTCTCCTTCTCTACCAACTTCTTTCTATCCCTCTCGCTCTCTCGCTAGCTCATTTACTTTTTATCTCATTGCTCTTTTTTCCTCTCTCTCTCTCTTACTTTCAATCTCATGCTCTCCCTTTATATCACTATCACTCTATCTTTATTGTCTCACTTTCTTCTATCCCTAATGTCCTCTCTCTCACCCTCTTCTGCTGAGTCGCGTACTCTCTCTTCTTTATCTCTCCTAGTCTCTCTTTCCTTTTCTACTTATTTGCTCTCTCATCTTCTCTCTCATTTTCACTTTCTCTATATCTCTCTTGATCTCTCTCTTCCCTCACTCACACTTTTCTTACTCTCTCTAACTCCATCTCTTTCCTTATCTTACCCTCTCTCCTCTCTCCCGCTCTCTCTCACCCTACCGCCCTCCTCCCCTCCTTCCCTCCCTTCCTTTGTCACTATAATTCTCTCATTCTCACACTTTTTTCTCACTCCCTATTCTCTTGCTCTATCTCACTCTTCTATCCTTCTCTAACTTTGTCTCCCCCCTCCCTCCCTCCCTCCCTATAACTTGATTCATTCTTTCTCCCTACAACCTTTCTCTGTATCTCCCTCTCTCACCTCCCTCCTTCCCTCACTATCTCACGCTGCCTCTCCCATGCCTTTCGTCTCTCTTCCTCCCACACTAGCTCTATCTTTAACTCTCTCTCTCCCTATCCCACACTCCCTCTTCTCTTTTTTCTTTTTTTTATCTTCTTATTTTTGTTCTCTCTATCCTTCTCTTGCTCTCTTTCTCTTTCTTTTCCTGCATCACTTCTCTCTAACATTATTCTTTGCTTTCTCTCTCTATGATTAACTTTCTCTTGACCTTTCTCATTTATCTCTCCTCTACTATCCTTTTCCTCCACTCTCTCCTGTCCTCTCTTTCCCTCTTGGCCGTCCCACTCACTTTGACTCTCCCTCTCTACTATTCTCTCTGTCGTATTGTCGCACTCACGCTCTATACCTCTCCCTCCCTTCATCTCTCTTTCTATTTCTTTCTTACTCATGCATGCTCTCTCTATTCTCATGCTTCCTCTTCTCTTTCTCTCATCTCTCTCTCCTCTTCTATCCCTCCCTCTCTTGTATTCTCTCCCACTCTCTCTTTCTCTCTTGGTCTATCTCTCTCACTTGACTCTCTCCCTCTCTATAATTCTCTCCGTCATAATCTGTCTCTCATGCTCTTCCCTCCTTCAAGTCTTTCTGTTTTTCATTCTCTCATGCATGCTCTTTCTCTATTGTCATGCTTCCTCTTTTCTTTCTCTCTCTCTCCCACTCTCTCTATCTAACTCTTGCCCACCTCCCCCATCTTCCCTACTTCTCTCCTCCCTCTTTTCTTCTCACTCTCTCTTACTCTCTACCTATTTCTCATGCAATCTCTCCTCTCTCCTCACCTTTTTCTCCTTCTTTATCTCCCCTTCTTTCTCTCTAGCTTTTCTCTCTCTCTCCTCTCTCTGAATTTATCCTTCTTTCCCTCCCTTAATACCTCTCTCTCTTCTATCTCCTCCCTTTGTCTCTTCTCTCTTTTTTCTCCCGCTCACTCTCCTTCTTTATCTATTACACTTGCGCTCCCAAATTCACTCTTTCTTACTCTCTCCCCCTCCATTCCACTCTCTCTTGCCCCTTCTCCCTCTTCCTCTCCCATCCACTCTCTCTTCCTCCCTCTACCACTTCTACCCTCTTTTCTCTCTCTCTTCTTCTCTCCCCGCTTCCTTTCTCTCTTCCTCCCTTTATCTCTCCATCTCTTCTCTCTCTCTCAATCTCGTTCTAATTTTATACCTCTTTCACCCCTATCCTTCTCTCTCCCCTTTGTTACTTTATCTTTTGCTTTTCTTCTCTCTCTCCCACTATTACACACTCTCGTTTGTCTCGATCTTCTATCATTTCTTTAACTCTCCCACCAATCTCTTCCTCTCTATTCCTTTGTCTCTCTCTCATCTATGTGTCTCTCTCTCTCTTCTTCTATCTCACAATCTCTCTGCTCTCCCCATTTCTCCCTTTCTCTCTCTTCTCTTGCTCTCTCTCTCTCTTGTCCATTATCTCTCTCTCTTTCTTTCCGTCTTTCTACTTTTCCCTCTGTCATGCCTTCCATCCCTCCTTTACTCCCTCCACCTCTCTCCTTCCATCCTGTTCTCTTTAACTCTCCTTGTCTTTCTCGCTCTCTCATCACCCTCTCTCCTTTTATCTCTCTCGCTCTCTCTTTTTATATTCTCTCATTTGATCCATCCTTTTTCACACTCTGTTTTTTGCTCTCCCTCTTTCTTGCACACGATTTCTCTCCTTCTTTCTCTCTCTCATTCTCTCTCTGTCCCTCCCTCTCTCTCTCTCTTTTTGTATTTTTCCTCTTGCCTTCCTCCCCTTTGTTCCTTATATCTCTCTACTGCCTCCTTCTTTCTTGCTTGCTCTCTCTCCTCCTCCCTCTCTCCCTCTTTCTTTTGCTCTCACTCACATTCATATTCTGCCCTCTTCCCTCTCCCCCTCACTTTCTCTTCATTTCTATCTTTCCCTCGCTCTCTCCTGCTCTCTCTATAATATCACTCTTGCTCTTAAACTCTCTCTCTTCTCATTCACTAAATCTCCTCCCCCCCTCTCTCTCTCTTGATCTCTCTCTTCTCTGTACTCCCTCGCATCCTCCCTCCTACCTTCCATTTCTCTTTCACCATCTCTGCAAACCTCATTCACTCTATCTCTTTCTTTCTCTCTCTCCTCTCTCCTTCTATGACTTTCTATATCTATCTCACCCTCCCTCTCCCATTCTCTAACTTTCTCTCCCATCCATCCCTCTCTCCTCAATTTCCTTCTCTCACTTACCCCTTTTTCACTCTCTCTCTATCAGTCTCATTCAATCTACTACAATTCTCTATCTCTCCTATCTTTTGATCTTTCACTTTCTCTCACTCTATCCCTAGTTCACTCACCATTTTCTCTCCCTTTTATATTTTTCTCTCCCTCCTCTCTCTATCTCTTACTCCCTCCCTTCCTATCTTTCCCTCTCCCTTCTCTTGCTTGTTCTTCTCCCTTGCTTTTATGCTTACACTCTCTCTTTGTCTCTCTTCTTCGCTCCTTTTCCTCACTCAAAAAGTCTCACACTCTTTCTCAATCTCTCACTCCCACTCTCCATAAACCCTCTCTCCCTCTCAATTTTACACTCTCTTCCTCTCTCCCATCCTCTTCAACTCCCTAACTCTACATCGCTCTCCCTCTCTCAGCTTCTTTCCTTTATTTATATCTTTCTCCCTTTTTCTCACCCCCTCTCTCTCCAACTCTCTAAGTCATATTCTTGTCTTTTTCCTCTCACTCTCTCTTTTTCGTTGCCCTTCTTCTCTTACTCTCTCTCCCTCTCCACCTACCTCTCTCTATCATTTTATGTTTCTCTTCCCTCTCTCTCTCTTTCACTCCCTCCATATTTCTCTCACTCTTGCCCCTCTCTCTCTATCTCATCCGCATCTAGTTCTCTCTTTCTCTCTATCTCAATCATGTCTTCCATCACAATCTCACTCTCTCTCATTTGCTCTTTTCTTTTTCTCTCACTAACTCTTCCACTCTTTCTTTTTTAGTCTCTCTCACCATCTCTTTTACCTCTCTATCTCTTGCACTCTCTACCTCTCTCCATTCCTTTCTCCCTCTTTCTTATTCTACTTATCTCTTTCTATATATCTCTCAAGCTCTCTCTTCCTCTCTTCCTCTAGCTCATTCAAATTCTCACTCTCTCTATCTTTCTCCCTCCATCTGGTTCTATTACTCTCCCTCTCACTTTATCCATCCCTCTCTCAATATCTTGCTCTCACCCTCTCTCTCTCCCTCTCTTTTATTATCTCTCTTGCTCATTTCTCTCATTCTTTGTCTCTTGCTCTCTAACAATTTCACTTCTTGCTCTATCTCTCTCTCCCTACTCCCACCCTCTCCTTCTTTCTCTATCTCTCATCCCTACCCCAGTCTAACTCCATACATACCTCCAAAAACTCTCAAGAATTATCTTTAATCATTCTTCTCTTTCTTCACCTCAAACCCTTTCTTTAACTCTCTCTTTTTTGCTTTCTATTTTTACCCATTCATCTGCATCTGCCCCTCTCTTCCCCACTTTAACTCTCTCTCCCTCTTCCTCTCTTATTCATTGTAACTCTCCCTCCCCTACATCCCTCATTCTCTTAATCTTTCTTTCTTAGTTACTTTATCTCTCTTTTTCTCTCTTAAACCTCTCATTATTGTTCTATCCCTCTCCCTATCTCCCTACATATACCTTTCTCTTTTCCTACTATCTTTTCTTTTCTCTCTCGTGCTCTCTCACTATCTCTAATGCTCTCTCTTTCTCTCCCTTTCTCTCTCTCTCTCTCTCTTTCCCTATTTACATCTCTTGGTAGCAAGAGTTATCCTTTCACCCTGCACTGTCTCTCACTCATTCTATATCTTTCCCACTTCCTCGCTTCTTTGTTTGCATTTCTTTGTTGCAAGCGTAATCCTTTCCCATGCACTCTCTCTCACTCATTCTATATCTATCTCACTTCCTCGCTCTCTCTCTCTCACACACAAATACACACTTGCTTTGTCACTCAGTTACTCTTCCTCCCTTTAGTTGGATACCTCTCACATAATCACTTTTACAATTTTTTTTAAATTTTTATCGAGCCCATTTTTCTATTCTTCTTTTGCTCATCCTTACATTCTATCTCCCTCTCACTCTCTTTCTATCTCTTCAAACTCTTTCCATCTACTTCGTATTCTCTCACTCCCTCATTTGTTCCCTCCCTTCCTCTCTCTCTTAAGATCTCTACTTTGTAGTCCTCTCTCGGTCTCTTATCCTCAGCCAAATTATTTTCTTTTACTTCCCTCTATATTGTTCATATTTCTCTCTCCCCTTCCCTCCCACTATCTATACTCCCATTCTACCCTCTATCTCTCTCTCTCTCCTTCTCCCTCTCTCTCTTTCACGCTCCCTCAACCTTGTTCTCACCTTCTCTCCACTATTTCTATAACTTTTTCTACTTTTCCCCCCTCTCTCATTCTCTCCTTCAATATCTCTTTATCTCTCTCCCTCCCAATCTTATTTTTGCCCTGTTTATCTTATTATTTATTCCTCTGTTCCAATCTAACTAATTTTCTCCATCCCTATCTCTCTCTTGTCCCCTTTCATGCCCTCTCTCTCACTCGATCACTCGCTTCCTCCCTCACTATTCCCCGCTTCCAACCTCACTCCCTCTCTTCATCTTTGTTTCTCTTTATATGCTTTTTTAATTCTTTTATTATCTCTCCCATCATCATTGTCTCCCCTCGCTCTTCCTTCTCCTCCCTCTCTCACTCCTTCTTACTCTCTCTTCTCTTTGTCAATCTCTTTATTTTGCTCATATCTTTCTTATTCTCACTCTCTCTCTCGGTCTTCTCATTCACTATACCCTCCTCTGACCCTCTCTTCCCTATCATTATCTCTTGCGCCTCTTGCTTTCTTTCCCTCGCTCGCTCGTCCCTCTCTTCCTCGCTCTCTTTCTCTCTCCCTTGATTGTTATGTTTTTCTCTACCACTTCTCCCACTCTTTATCACACTTGATCTCCATCTCTTCTCTTTATTCTCACTCTCACCCCTCTCCCCCTCTATATTACTCCTCTCCTTCTCTCCCTCCTTCACTTCATCTCTCTTTCTCTCTTACTTTCTTACTCTCTCACTAGCTCTACCTCCCTCCCACTCCCTCTATGTTCTCTCTCATGATTTCTTTCTCACTCTCTCTAGCTCTCTCCCTTTTTCTTTGTCTCATCTCTCTCACAATTTCTTCCTTTTTTTCTTAGCTCAATCTTCATTTTCATTCCTTTCCATCTCTAGCTTAATCTTGCTCTCCCTATCTTTCTCACTCTCACTCCTTATTACTCCCTCTTTCTCTTGCTCTCTCTCACTCTCTCCCTTTTGTTTCCTCTCGATATTTCTCTCTTTCAATCTTCTCATAGATTCTCCTTCCTTTTCTTATTTCTGCCACACTCGCCTTTTCCTCTCAACCCCTCTCTAAGTCTACATTAATCTCTATTCACTCACTCTTTCTCTTTGTCAATAAATCTCTACCTAACTCTCCATTTACTCACTCTTTCTCTCTCTTTCTCTCTCTTCTCTCTCTCCATTCTCTATCTCTCTCCATCACACCCTCTCTCTCTCTCTCATTATTCTTTATCTCAACCCCTCTCCATCCCACACACTCTCTCAATATTCTCTATGTTGAGTGAGAGAGAGGGGCGGGAAAGTTAGAACAAAAGATAAATACGAAATAATGAGTGAGGGAAGTGAGTGAGAGAGATTGTGTGAGAAAGAGAGATAAAGATGTGTGTGAGAGAGAGAGGGAGGGACAAAGAGAGAGAAAGAAGTGTAAGAGAAAGTGAGAAATTGTGAGAGACGAGAAGAGGGAGAGAAGAGAGCAATACAACAATAGAGTGAAAGGTGAGAAAAAGAGAGTGAGCGATAAAGCAAGAGAAAGAATAAGCAAAGAAAGAGAGGGAAGTAAGAGTGATAAACAAGAGAGCAAGAGAATTATAAATAGAGAGAGATAGAGGGGGTGCGAGAAAGATAAGAGAGAGGGAGCAATAATAAAAGAGAGAATGAGAGATACAGAGAGAGGAGAGACTATGCGAAGAAAGAGAAAAAGTGAGTGAGTGAGAGAGAGGGAGAGGGAAGGAGGAAGTGAGAGAGAGCAGAAGAAAAAGTGAGAGAGTATCGAGAGGGTTAAGGAGAGAAAGAGAGGGTATCTCACTCTTCTATCTGTCTCTCAGTATTTTTGTCCCTCTCTCTCTCCCTCTCTCCCACTATATCGATTCTTTCTTGCTCTCTTCTCCCTTTCTCTCTATCTTCCTCTCTCCCCTTCTCTCCCTCCCCCACTATCTCACCCTATCTCTTGCATGCCTTTCGTCTCTCTCTTCCTTCATCACTAGCTCTCTCTTCTTTCTTTCTCTCTTATCTCTCTCTCCCTTTCTCACCCTCCCTCTTCTCTTACACTATTTTTATCTTCTCATTCTTTTTCTCTCTTTCCTTCTCTCACTTCACTCTCTCTTTCATTTTCTACATGACTGTCTCTAACATTTTCCTTTGTTTTCTCTCTATTTCTTACTTTCTCTTGATCTTTCTCATCTCTCTCTCCTTTTCTCTCCCTCCTTTTCTAATCTATCCTGCTTGCTCTTTCTCCCTTGGTCTACTCTCTCATTCTGACTCTCTCCCTCTCTATTTTTCTCTTTGTCATATTCTCTCTCTCATGTTCTATGCGTCTCCCCCCTTCATCTCTCTCTATTTCATTCATACTCATACATACACTCTCTCTATTCTAATGCTTCCTCTTTTCTCTCTTTCTCTCTTTCTCTTTCCCACTCTCTCTATCTAACTCTTGCCCACCTCCCCCATCTTCCCTACTTCTCTCCTCCCTCCTTTCTTCTCTCTCTCTCTTACTCTTTACTCTTTCTCAAACAATCTCTCTTCTTTCTCTTTACCACTCTCATCTTCTTAATCTCCCCTTCACTCCATCTAGCTCCTCTCTCTCCTCTCTCTGTGTTTATCCCTCCTTCCCTCCCTTAATACCACTCTCTCTCTCTCTCTTCACTTTATCTCTTCTCTCTTTATTCTCTCTCTCACTCTCCTTCGGATAAGGGGGAGGAAGGCAAGAGGAGAGATAAAAAGAGAGAGAGAGAAAGAGGAGGGTCATATAGAGAATTAAATAGAGGGAAAGAAAGAGAGAGTCTGTGTGTTAGAAAGAGGGAGAGCTCAAAACAGAGTGAGAGAAAGGATGGATTAAATGAGAGAATATATAAAGAGAGAGTGAGAGAAATGAAAGGAGAGAGAGGTGATAAGAGAGAGGGGGAGAGAGAGAGCGAGAAAGAGAAGGAGTGTTAAAGAGGACAGGATGGAAGGAGAGAGATGGAGGGAGTGAAGGTGAGATGGAAGGCATGATTAAGCGAATTGGAGAGAGAAGGAGAAGAGAGATAACATAAGAAAAGAGAGAAAGGGAGAAATGGGAGGCTAAGAGATGGTTAGAGAGAAGAAAAGACAAACATATAGATGAGAGATAGACGAAGGGATCAAGAGAAAGAAAGGGTAATAAACATAGAGATTGATGGGAGTGCTAGAGAAATGAGTGAAGATAGAGACAAACGAGAGGGTGCGATAGTGGGAGAGAGAGAAGAAAAGTTAAAGATAAAGTGACAAAAGCGAGACAGAAGTGAGGGGTGAAAGACTAATAGAAGGGGAAAGAGATTGACTGAGAGAAAGAAAGGGAGGAAGAGAGAAGGAAGGGAGGGAGAGATACTCAGTTCCTTGTTTATCTTCCTCACTTACTTTTCTATCTCTCATATAGATGAGAGATAGACGAAGAGATGAAAAGCAAGAAAGGGTAAGAAACATAGAGATTGATGGGAGTGCTAGAGAAATGAGTGGAGATAGCGACAAACGAGAGTGTGCGATTGTAGGAGAGAGAGAAGAAAAGTTAAAGAAAAAGTGACAAAAGCGAGACAAAAAGTGAGAAGTGAAAGAGTGATAGAAGGAGAAAGAGATTGAGTGAGAGAAAGAAAGGCAGGAAGAGAAAAAAAGGAAGGGAGGGAGAGATAATCACTTCCTTGTTTATCTTCCTCACTTGCTTGTCTCTCTCTCTCTCACTCTTTCTTACTATTCTCTATCTTACCAGCTCACTCCAACTTGCTCTCTCTCGCTTCAAATATCACTCACAATCACTTTCTTGCACTCTCCCACTTACTACCTCTCTCTCTCTCGCTTACTCGCTATGCTCTATATCTATATCTCAATTCTCTCTCCCTCTTCATCTCATTCTCTGTCTTACTTTGTCTTCCTACTTCACCAACTTTCTTCGCTCCTCTTTCTCTCTTCTCTCCCCCACCTCTCTCCTACACTCTTACCCTTTCACTCACTCTTATAGCTCACTCTCATGCTCTTCTTTCTCTCTCCCTCTCTATGTCATCCTCTCTCATAACTTATCTCTCCCTTGCGCTCTCAACCCTCCACTCTCTACCTTTATCCTTTCCTTCTCTCTTCCTTGCTCTCTCTCCATTTATTGTTCTCTCTCTTTCTCAGAGGTTCTATTTTGCTCTCTCAATCTCTCTATATTCTTCTCTCTCTTCTTTATTTTGTTTGTCTCATTTGCTTAGACTATTTTACTCTCTCGTCTCCCTCATATTTTTCTATCACGATCTTCTCTCTCCCTCTACACCCTCCGCTCATCCTCTATCTCTTTGTCTCTCCCTCGCACACTATCTCTCCCTCTCCCTTTCTCTCTCCTCCCTCTCTTTCTCAATTTCTTGCTTCTCTCGATCTCTCTTGTCTTCACTACCTTACCATCTCTCTCTCTCTCCATCTTTTTTACTATCTCATCCTATCTTTAAATAACTTTCTTTTTATTTATCTTTCGCTCTTTCTACTCTTACACTCCTCTCTTCTCTCTCTCTCTCTCTCTTAAACTCTTATCTCTCTACTTCCTATTTATCTCTCTTTATCCCTCTCTCCTTCTCCCTCACTTCCTCTCCCTTTATCCCTTTCTCCTCCCACAATCTCTCCCTTTCACTCTTTCTCTCACTCTTTCTCTCTCGAACTCCCTTTCTCCCTCCCTCCCTCTCTCTCACTCGCTTTCCCTCTATCTCTCTGTCACCCTTTCTCTCACCATTCTCCCACCTTTCTCACACAATCTCTATTTTCCTTTATCTCTTTCATTCTCTCAAACACTCTTACTCTTCTCTTTTGCTCTCTCCTACTCTATTGCTCTCACCCTCATTCTCTCTCTTTCTCCTTATTTCTCTCTCCCACTTTTTTCTCACTCCCTCTCTCTCCCTCACACCCTCCCTCCATCTCCATCTCTTATTAAGCCTCCTTTTTTCTTTATCTCCTTCATCTCTTTTCCATGATCTTGATCTCTACCAATCTCTCTCTCTCTCTCTCTCTCCCTCTCTCCCTCCGACAATCTTGCTCAATGGCTCTCCCACCCACTTTCTTCCTCTTTTTCTATATGCTTACTCTATTTGTAGTATGATTCTCCTGCTCCCCACTCTTTTATACTCTAGTCTATATTTTTTTTTATGGTACACACTGAGTAATGTACCCTTCGGGTTCACAGGAAGAGTGTTTGACCTGGACTGAGATTGTCACATAGAGGATTTCTTTCTACTTTATCTATACTTATTAAAAAAATTTCTCCTCCTATCAATTCTGTTTAGATGACAGTACCTCTTATTTTGGCTTTGGTTTACCAATCTGCCGTCTCTGGGTTTTGTTGTCTGCTTTATGAGAATATAGAAGACGGGATTACCCTCACCATGATTTTGTGTAGTGTGCGATACAAATTTTGAGTTTGTTAAGGTGGTTGGGTGCTAGTTTGCATAAGAGCATTTTTGCTCTTTAGCAGAGAAGCATATAAATTCTAGAGGCTAGCTTGCTAGTTTCTCTTTTTTCTTTTAAGTACGATAAGGACCTTTTTTGTGACTTTCTCTTCTTACTGTTATAACCTATCGTTACATTAGAGTTCTACTCAATTAGCATATCTCAATCTGAGAACCTCAGGTCTTGATTGTTAAAAAAAAATCAGAATTCTTCCATTTCCTTTCAGAAGTAAGAAGGAGGCTTCTGAAATCGGATGTGCAGCTCCTCCAGTATGGCTCTGCCCCCAGTGTGAAACCCAACCGACTAACTAATGGATGATAGCTACTTGATGGAATCTTATCCAATCTTCATCCTCATCTTCAATGTCATCTCCGATGGGTATGGGAACCTATGGTATTGGTATAGTGAGTTGTGGTAGGTAGGAACGAGAGGAGAAGAACAGGACTCTTGCTAGTATCATAACCAGAGAATTCAAAAAGATCTGTTGTTCGATCTACATTAGGAGGGGGCGATGAAACCGATAGAGTATCTTTCATCCTCTTGTTTGAATGTAATGTTATGAAATATACGGGCTCGGTCCTGGGCTAAAGGCAAAGAAAGAAGCTCTATACCCAATTCCTACTGCTAAGTTCACATCTCCTTTTTCTTTGCTACTTGACAATCAAGAAGAACGATGTGGGTTTCAGTCAACTCATCTTTAGACCTAATGCTAGCTTTTTGTCTAGTCTTCCAGGGAAAGAGTCGGCCATGGATCGGCTACAAGAGACCTGCTCTCTTTCTGAGACCAACTGGCCTCACATTTTCAAGTGGTATGATTCAATTCCATAGAGGTGCGTAGCAAACCTTGTCGAGATCCATACCCGGGTAGAAAGGTCTCATTCTCTCTCTTTTTTTCTTTCATTCTCTCTCCAAATCTCCCTCAAGATTAGAGATATAGGAGATATAGGAAGAGAATGTTTGATAATGACATAGAGAGGAGGCAGAAAGGGAGAGAGTTGAAAGAACTAAGAGATAAAGAAAGAAACATATAGAGTAAGAGATAAGTAGATATGTGAGAGAGAGAGAGAGAAAGAGAGAAAAGTTATAATATAAAAGAAAGAGAAAGAAAGAGGGTGGGAGACTAATAGAGCGAGATCGTAGGAGAGAGAGAGGGAGATTGACGAAGATCGAGATAATGGAAAACAGATGGGGGAGAGAGAGAAAAAAGGAGTCCTAGGAACAAATTGAGATAAAGGGCAGGTGTGAGTGGGAGAGAGGGAGTTAGAAAAAGGGAGGGAGAGAGAGAAAGTGAAGAGAGAGAACGAGGGTGAGAGCAAAAGAGTGGGAAAGAGTGAAAGAGATGAGTAATAGAGATAGCGAGAGTGAAAGAGATAAAGAAACATAGAGAATATTGTTTGGAAAGGTGAGAGAAACGAAGAAAAATTGATAGTGGCAAGTGAGTGAGAAAGAGGGAGGCAGAGAGGAGGAGAGAGGTCAAAAGAGAAACAAAGTGGGAGAAAGAGTGAGAGGGAGAGAGTGTGGGAGGATAGAGTGATAAAGAGGGAGAGAGAGAGAGGAAGGAAGAGAAAGATAAGACTTTGAAAGAGAGAGAGAGACAATAGGGGAGCAAAAGATAGAAAGAGCGGGAGAGAAATAAGAAATGAAAGTGAATTGGAGAGAGGTTGAGAAAGTAAAAGAGATGAAGAGTGAGATGGTGG
>NEWO01001484.1:12563-25807 GCA_003013225.1 Phalaenopsis aphrodite | reverse complement strand
GAGAAAGTAAAAGAGATGAAGAGTGAGATGGTGAGGGAGTGAAGAGAAGAGACATCCAGAGAAGAGAGAAATTGAGGAACAGAGGAAGGAGAGAGAGTGTGTGTGAGGGATAGATGAATAGATAGATGATAGGAGGGTGTAGAGAGAAAGAGAAGAACAAGAGAATAAAGAGTAGGTTAAGAGAGAGATAAAGATGAGAGAGAAGAGAGAGTAAAATAGAGTAAGCAAATGAGATAGAAAAAAAAAATGCAGAGAGAGCGAGAAAGATAGACAGAGAATGATAGAGTGAGAGAGCAAGATAAAGCTTGTGAGAAAGAGAGAATAAGAAATGCAGAGAGAGCAAGGCAGAGGGAGGGAGAGCGAGAGAAGAGAGAAATTGAGGAAGAGAGGAAGGAGAGAGAGAGAAATGGAGAGGGAGAGAGAGTGTGTGAGGGAGAGATAGAAGAGATTGTGAGAGGAGAGAGAATGAAAAGAGTGAGAGAGGGATGTAAAAATATAGAGACAGGAGAGAGACAAGCGAGTAGGGAGAAAGTGAGTATAAAGAGCGGGAGAGAGAGCGGAATATAGAGAAGAGATTGAATAGAAAGAGAGGGATGAGAGGGAGAGCAAGAGAGGGAAAGAGTGAACGAGTGATCAAGAAAGTTGAAAAGATAAAGGGGAAGAAGGGAGGGAAGGAGGGGGTACAAGAAAGTGAGAGAAAGAGGTAGGGAATGTGAACAAAGCATGAGTAGTGAGAGTAAGAAAAAGAGACATATAGAGAAAGAGAAATAGAAGGAAATGGAGGGAGAAAGAGAAGGAGAGTGTCAGAGAATGAGAGCGAGGAGATTGAGAGAGAGCAAGAGAGATAGAGAGAGAAAAAGTTGGAGGGAGAGAGAGAATGGTCTAAAAGATGGAAAGGTTATCGATGAGAGATAAACCGAGTGGGGGAGGGGGTAGGGAGAGATAGAGAGACTAGACTGAAAGAGAGAGAGAGGGGGGATCAAGGGAGAGTGAAATTAAGATAAAGGGAGGGAAAGAGAGAATGAGAAAGAGAGGGAGAAGAAGATTTAGAGAGTAGATATAACGAAATAAAGAAGTTTGAGAGAAAGGGAGAGAGAGGATGGGGAAGGTAGAGAGGGAGAGATGGAGATAGAGAGTGTGGAGCAGGACAGAGAAGAGTGAGAGAAGGAGATTAAGAAAAAAAGAGAGTGAAAGAGAAGAGAGTACCAAAGAGATAAAGAAGAGCAAGAGCAGATAAAGAGTAGAGGACAGAGTGAGAAAAAAGAAGAGAGTGAGAGAAAGGGAGAAAAATGAGAGGGAGGGAGGGATGGAGAGGGAGTGTGAGATTGAGGAAGAGTGAGAGGAAGAGAGAGGGAGAAAGATGAAGAAGTGATAGAATAGAGAAAGTAAAGAAAAAGAGATATTAGTAGTAGAGAGATATGGAGAGAGAAGAGAAAATATAGAGTTAGTAAGAGCAAAAGAATGAGAGAGAGAGAGAGAGAGAGAGAATAAGAGAGGGTGAGAAAGGGATAGTGGGAGGGAGAGGGGAGAGAGTTAGAAGAAATAGAGTGTAAGAGTGACAGAGAGGGTGAGAGAGAGAGATAAAGAAAGGGATTGAGAGCAAGACAAGGTAAGATAAAATGAGATAAGAGAGATAGTAACAGAAATGAGAGAGGAGAGAGGCGCAAACGAGGGAGCGGGATAAAGAGAAAGGGGAGAGGAAGAGAGAAGGGACAGATGGGTGAGAGAGATAGAGCAGGGGAGAGATAAAAAAAAAAGAGAAATGAAAGGGGAGAGGAGCATGTGAGAGGGAGAGAGGGAGGGGGCTAGAGAGATTAGGGAAAAAGATGGATAGAGAATGTGAGAGTGATTTGGCACAAGAGAGAGATATAGAGAGAAAGTTATAGAATAAGAGAGAGACCATAAGAGAGGGATAGTCGGAGAGGGAGAGAAAGAAGAAGAGAGGAGAAAGAGTAAGAGAGTGGTTGAGGGAAGCGATAGAGGGCTGGAGAGAGTAGGAAGAAAGAGAGCATAAGTATACTTAAGAGGGAGAAAGATAAAGTGAGAGAGAGTAAGTGAGTAAAGCAATAGAGATGGGAAGATAGATTGCAAAAGAAACAGAGGGCAAGAAAGGGAATAGATAGAAAAGAGAGTTAGAGAGAGACATGGAGATAAAGGGAGAATGGGCAAGAGAGAGAGAAGGGGGAAAATGATGGAAACAAGAGTAAGAGAGAGGAAAAAGTGAAAGGTGAGAGAGAGAGAGTAAGTGGAGAGGTGAGAGAGTAAAAAGCATTAGGGAGAGTGTGAGAGTGAGGGAAAGAGAAATAATGGAAAGAGATAGAGAGAGAGTGAGAAGGAAGGAGAGAGATGGAAGCAGAGAAAGAGAAAGAGAGGGGATGAAGAGTCAGAGAGGGTGAGACACAAATAGAGAAGAGAGACAGATAGATAAATGGAGAATGAGTTAGAGATGAAGAGCATGCAAGAGAGAGAAAGAGATCGAAATAAGGGGGAGAGAGGGGGTAAGGTGCAAGAGAGTTAGAGGCAAGGAGGGAGGTAGGGTGGGAAGAAGGGAAGAGACGGAGAGGGAGGGAGAGCAGAAGAGGGTGGATGAGAAAGAAACATAGAAACAAAAGAGAGATAAAAGAGATAAAACAAGTGTGAAACAGAGAGGAAAGAGAAGGGAGAGAGATCGCTAGAGTGAGAGTAAAGTGAGTAAGAAGAGAGAGCTAGAAACAAAGGTAGGGACTTGAGAGAGTGCTCGCGAGGGATGGAGAGAGGGTGGGAAGGTTGGAGAGAGATAGAAAGAATGAAGAGGCATAGAGTGAGAGAGGAGTGAGGGAGAGGGAGTGGGAGAGATGTATATAATGAGAAGATAGAACAAGAAGAGAAAAAAAGAAACATAAAAGAAAGGAGATAAAACAAGAAATACCTAAGGAGAGGGGATTAGGTTGTAGATAATGAGAGAAGTGAGTGAGTGAGGGGAGAAGAGCGAGAGGGAGTGAGTGAGAGAGACAAGAGTGGAATAGAATGATGAGAGAAAAGAGAGAATAACAAAAGAAGAAAGACATGAGAGATAGATAGGAAGAGGGAGGGAGGGAGTGAAGAAATAATGGAAGACATAAATGAGTGAAAGGCAGTGAAAGGTAGAGAGGAGGAAAGATAAAGGAGATGAAGGAAGGGAGGAACGGTGGGAGAAAATGTGAGTAAAGGAGAGAGAGTGTGAGAAAGTGAGAAATATTTAGTGAAACAGAGAGAGAGAGAGCGAAGGTGAGAAAGAGAGAAGAGAGAGGAAGTAAAGAGAGAGAAGGCAACGAGAGAAGTGAAAAACAAATAGAAAGGAAGAATTAGAGGAGGGAGATAATGAGAGAGAGAAAGAGAGGGAGTGATTACAAGAATGGCTAAGAGAGGATGCAATAGAAGAGAGAGCTATAGGAATAATATAAGGGAAAGGGACAGAAGTCTAAGTAGGACAGAGAGATAGAAAAGTGTGAGAGTGATAATGAATGACAAAAGCAAGATATAGAGAAAGGGAGAGAGATGGAATTTAAAAAATAGCAAGAGAAGGAGAGAGAAAAAGGAAAAGTAAGTTAGAGTGAGGGACAAGGAGAGAGGGAGTGAGAGAGACTAAGAGATGAAAGAGAGATAGAGCAAAAGGGAATGAGAAGAGAGGAATTGCAAGGATAATAAGAGAGAGATCGTAAGAAGAATGGAGAGATGGGGAGGGGAGAGAGTGAGTGGAAGAATGAAGTGAGGATACGAGGGAGGGAGGGAAATATAGAAATTAAGAGATAGTACGAAATGATAAGGAGGGAGAGAGAAAGCAAGAATGAGGGTGGGAGAAATAGGGATAGAGATAAAGAATAAAAAAAAAAAGGTAGAAAGTTTAAAAGAGAGAAACAATAGTTGGAGAGAGCAAGAAAGTGAGCATAAGAGCAAGAGATTGTGATAGAGGGAGGGCGAAAATTGATAAAAGATAGGATGAGAAGTGCGAGTGAGAGAGAGAGAGAGAGAGAGAGAGCGAGGGAGAAGAATGCGAGTGTGGGATGAAGGGTGGGAGGGAGGGAGGGAGACTATGAAAAAGATAGAGCAAGAAGGATAGAATGTTGAGAGAGACCATAAAAAGATAGAGGAAGAAGGATAGAGGGGGAGCATTATAGAGAGAATAAGAGAGACGAGAGATAGAGTGAGAGAGCGAAAGGAGGTGATAAAGTGAGTGGGAGTGAGAGATATAAAGAGAAGTTAGAAGGAGAAAGAATAAATGATACATAAAAGAGAAGAGAGAGTTGAGAAAACAGAGCGATATGTAATGAAGGATAGAGGATAAAGGGGAAGAGAGAATGAGAGATATGGGAGAGAGTTTGAGAGTGGAAGATGAGAGAAGAAAGATAATAAGGGAGGAAGAATGGGAGAGAGAAAAGATGGAGAAAATTAGTGAAAGAGATTGAAGGAAGGGGGAAGGTAGAGAATAAAGTGGATAGAGTTTAAGAGACATGAAAGAGAAAGCAAGGGAGAGAGAGAATAAGAGAGAGGGAGGGCAGGATAGGTAGAAGGAGAGTGAAAGGGAGGGCATCAAGGTGTTTGAAGAGAAGAGAATATAGAGAAATATTGTCAAAGAGATGAGGAAAAATAAGAGAGCAAAAAAAAGGTCGCAAGGGAGAGAGTGATAAAAATAGAGCAATGGAGAGTGAGAGAGGGAGAGCCAAACAATGGTTAGAAAATAAATGATAGAAAGGAGGAGAGAGTGGCTGGGAGCACACTTAAGAGAGAGAGGAAAATTGGGAACAAGTGAGAGAGTGTGTGGGTGAGAGAAAGCGAGATAGAAAGGGGAGGGAGGAAGAGAAAGAATGAGAGGTAAAACGTGACTGGGGGAGAGAGTGAAGAGAGAGAGGTAATTAGGGAGGGATAGAGAAATAAATAAGTAGGTTAAGAGAAAGAAAGTAAGAGAGGAATGAGAGAGGGAGAGAATAAAGATAGTGTTAAAAGAGAGAGGAAGCTGGAGATTCAAAAAGGGTCAAAGAGCAAGAACAAAGGAAATATGGGGATAGAGAGAATAAGAGTGAGAGAGTAATTGTGAGAGAGAGTGGGAGGGAACAAGAGACAAAAGATATTTTGAAAAGGGAAAGAATCGAGAGAGAGAGAGAGAGAGGGAGGTAAATATATAGAGATAGGAGAGAGATGAGAGAGTAGGGAGGGAGTTAGTATAGAGAGTGGGAGAGAGAGGGAAAGATAGAGAAGAGAATGAATAGAAAGAGAGAGATGAAAGGCTCAGCGGGAGAAGGGGAGAGTGAGCGAGTGATAGAGAAGGTTGAAGAGATAAGGGGGAAGGAGGGAGGGAAGGAGAGAGCACAAGAGAGTGAGAGTGAGCGGTAGAGAATGAGAAAAGAGCTGCGAAGAGTGAGAGAAAGAAAAAGAGACAAAGAAAGAGAGAGAGAGATAGAAATAGAGCGAGAGAGAAAAGGAGAGGGTAAGCGAATTAGCGTGGTGATAGAGAATAAGCTTGAGAGATAGTTGAAAAGGGATGGAGGGAGGGAGAGTGAGAGAGAGAGAGGGAATGAGAAAAGGAGGAGGGGAGAGTGAAGAAAGTAAGATAAAAAGAGAGAAAAAATATTAATAGAGATAAGAGAGAAAGCAGGAAAGAATAGAAGAAAGAGTGAGAGAGATTGATTGAGAAAGCAAGTGAAAGAGACAAAGAGATCGAGGTGGAGAGAGGGAGAGAGGAGAGAGAGAATATAAGAGGTAAAGAGGAAGAGAGAGAGGGATTAAGAGAGGGAAAAATGGGAGAGTGATATATCAAGAGGTAGGGAAAAGATAGAGAGAGTGAGGGATAGAGAGAGAATAAGATACGTATGGAGAGGAAGAAATGAGAGGGAGGGTCAGAGAGGGAGAAAGAGAGTGATAGGAGAGAGAGATTGAATTAGAGTGAGGGAGGGAGGGAGTAAGATTGAGTTGTAGAGGGAAATAAAGAGGTGAAGGTAAAGAGAGTTGGAATAGAAGGGAGAGAGATCGGTATAGAGTAGAGCTAGATCGGGTGGGAGAGATGAGAGAGAGCAGGAGCGAGTGAGGGAGAGCTCCTGAGAGAGATGGGGTGGGTGAGATGAGAGAGAGTGGGAGCGAGAGAGGAAGCGGGCAATGAGGTAGGTAATAGAGAGCTCTAGAGAATGGATATGTGCGAGGGAGACAAAAAAGGAGAGAGAAGGAGAGGGTGATAGCAATAAGGTGTGAGAGAGAAAGACAGATAGAGCGAGAATGTGAGGTAGAGAGTAGGGTGAGATGGAGAGGTTGAGTGATATATAAAGTGGGAGATGGAGCTATGGAAAGATAGAGACCGGTGAGAGAGAGGGATAGTGGAAGAGGTAAAAAGATGGAATTAAAGAGGGAAAGAGAGAGAATGAGAGAAAGCGAGAAAGAGTTAAAAAAGAGAGAAGAAACAACGAAAGAGATTAAAAGAAAATATGAGAGGTAGATAGAAAGATATGAGAAAATGAACGAGAGATGGTAGAGATAGTAGAGAATGAAGGGAGATGAAAATAGAGAGAGAGAGAGAGGAAAAGAGATAGAGAGAGTGAGAAAAAGGGACATAGGGGGAGCATTTGGGGGTTATAATGAGGTAGAGATTGAGAAAGAGACAAGGAGTGGGAGCGAGGGCAAGAAATAGAGAGATCCATAGAGAGAAAAAATGAGTGAAAGAGAGTGAGAGAGTAACAGAGAGTAGGAGAGATGATAAGAGAGGGATAGAGCAAGTGAGAGGTAAAAAGAGAGGGAGGAAGCGAGAGCAAGAAAAAGAGATAAGGGAAGTGAAGGAAGGAGGAAGAGTGAGACAAAGAGAGTGTGATTGTGGGAGGGAGGGAGAGAGAGTGAAGAGAGTAAAACTGAGAGTGGATGATAATACAGAGAGAAGAGAGAGAGCAAGCGAGGAAGCGTCTGATAGAATGAAGGAGAGTGAGGGGGAGAGAGTGAATTGGGGAGGGAGGGAGGGGGGGAGAGAGAGATACAAGGAGGGATTAAGAGAGATACTGGGAGGGATTAAGGGAGGTAGAGAGAGTGTGAGTGGGAGAGAGGGAAAGATTGAGGAAATAATGAGAGAGTGAGAGATACAGAGGGAGATATAGATAGAGATTACAAGAGAGGGGAATGGAAGAGATTGGAGAGAGCAAGAGCAATTGAGGGAGTGCAAGTGAGAAAGTGCAAGAAATGGATTTAGAGAAAAAGAGATATAGAGACAAAAGAAAGAGAAAGAACGATAGAAATAGAGCAAAAAAGGGAAAGAAAAAGGAGAGAAAGAGAGAGTAAAAAAGGAGAGAAGAAAGATTGAAAGAGGTAAAGAGGGAAAGAGAGAGAAACTGTTTGAGAGATCATAGGGAGAGTAGAGATGGGAGGGTGAGGGAAATAGAGAGAGGAAAGGAGATAAAGAGGGAAAAAAAAGGGAAGTAGGGAAGGACTCTTTGACGGTTGGAATGAAGGAGAGATAGCGAAAGAGACAGAAAGTGGTAGAGAGGGCATAAAAGAGAGATATATGGCGAGTGAGAGAGAAAAAGTGAGTGACATAGAGAGAGAAAGAAGATAAGAGAGAGATAGAGCAAGAGAGTGATAAAAAGAGAGGGAGGGAAGGAGATTGAGATAATGAGATAAAGGATGTTAAAGATGGAGCGAGAGCAATACAGACAGAGTGTGGGAGTAAGGGTAGGGAAGATAGAGACGAGAGAAAGAGAGAGAGATAGAGGAAGACTAAGAGAGAGATAGAGGAGGGAAGGAAAGAGGAAAAGAGAAAGAAAGGGAGAGAAGGGGAGAGAGAGTTAGAGAACAGAGAGAAGTTGAGAGAATATGAGAGGTAGAGAGAGAAAGATAAGAGAAAATGTATGAAAAAAGTAGAGAGAGTAGAGAAGGGCGAGGGAAATAGAGAGAGAGGAAAGCAAATAGAGAGGAGGAGAAAAGGGACGTAAGGAGGGAGCATTTGAGGGCTGGAATGAGGTGTAGATTGAAAATAGATAGAGAGTGCAAGAGAGGGCGAGAAAGAGAGAGATAGGGAGAGAGAGACAAAGCGAATGACAAAGAGAGAGAGATGATAAGAGCAGGATAGAGTGAGAAAGAGGTAAAAGAGAAGGGGGAGAGAAAGTGAGATAAAGAGATAAAGGAATTGAAGGAGGGAGGAAGGGAGAGTGAAGTGAGTAAGAGTGAGAGGGAGATGATTAATAAAGATAGAAGTAAGAGAGAGAGAGAGCAAGAGAATGAAGGAGAGAGAATTTGAGAGAGATAGAATGAACAAGCAAGTGAGAGAAACTGAGATAAGGAGTTTGAGAGATGGAGAGAGGTAAAGAGTGGGAAGAGGTAAAGGGAGGGAAAAAAAGAGAGATATGTAGAGATGCAAGGCAGAGATGGGACAACAGAAAGGTTTAGATAGATAAAAAAGAGGTAGGGTTAGACAGGATGAAAGAGAGAGAGAGAGAGAGAGTGTGTGTGTGTGTGTGAGCTAGGGAGGGAGGGAGCGAGAGAGTGTGAGTGAGGGAGGGAGGGAGGGAGACAGTGTGAGAGAGGGATGCAGAGAGGTAGGGAGAGAGGGAAATATTGATGTATGACAGAGAGAGAGATAGAAAGGGAGAGAGATAGGTAGAAATTATAAGAGAGGATTGTGGGAGAGATGAGAGACAGAGAGAGCAAGAGCAACTGCGGGAGATTAAGTGAGAGAGACCGAGCAATGGATTTAGAGAAGGAGAGATAGAGAGACAAGTGAAGGAGAATGAATCATGGAAATAGAACTAGAAAGATTAAGAAAAGGGAGAGAGAGAGAGAGGGAGAGAGAGAGAGTTAAAAAGAGAGACGAAAAAATGAAAGAGGTTGAGTGGAAAAGAGAGAGAGAAAATGTATGAGAGATCATATGGAAAGTAGAGAAGGGAGGGAGAGAGAAATAGGGAGAGGAAAGGAGATAGGGAGGGGGGAGAAAAAGGAATGTAGGGAGGAAGCGTTAGAGGGTTGGAATGAGGGATAGATAGAGAAGGAGACAGAGAGTGGGAGAGAAGGCATGAAATTGAGAGATATAGTAAAAAGCGAGTGACAAAGAGTGAGAGAGTTGACAAAGAGTGAGAGAGTCATAGAAAGTGAAGAAATGATTAGAGAGAGATGGAAGAGCAAGAGAGAGGTAAAAAGAGAGGAAGGCAGGGAGAGTGAGATAAAGAGATAAAAGATGTGAAGGAGGGCGGGAGAGAGGCAGAGAGAGTAGGAGGGAGGGAGGGAGGGATGGAGTTAGAGAAGATAAATAAATATATGAGACAAAAAGAGAGGGGTAGAGGAAGAGTGAAAGAGAAATAGAGGGAGGGAAAGAGAGAGGAAAAGAGAACAATAGGGTGAGAAGGAGAGAGAGTGAGTTAGAAAACGGAGAGATTGAGAGAGACCAGGAGAGATAAAAAGTGAAAAAGTGGAAGGGAGAGAGAGAATGGTTTGAAGAAGATAAAAAGAGTGAGGAAAGGAGGGTGAGGGAAATAAAAAGAGGAAAAAGGATATGGAGGTGGAGGTAGGAAGGGAATTTTTTAGGGTTGGAATGAAATCGAGATAGGGAGTGAAAAAGAGAGCAAGCAAGAGAGAGAAACCAGATAGAGTAAAAGAGATAACAAGAGGGAGAGAATGATAGAGAGAAAGAGCAAGCAAGAGAGGTAAATAGTGAGGGACGGAAGGAGAGTGAGACAAAGAGAGGAAGTGAGGTAGGGAGGGAGGGGAGGAGAGTGGAGAGAGCGAGAGAGAGAGGGCTGATAGAGAGAAGATTAAGAGGGAGATTATAATAGAGAAGGACAGAAAGTGAGAAAGATAGAGTGCTCAAGTGAGTGACAGAGACACAAAGGGAGGTGGAGAGATGAAGCGAGAGAGATAGAGTGAGGGAGAAAAAGGGAGAGGAGAGATGAGGATAGAGTGAGGGATAGAGAAAATAGGATAAGTATTGAGAGAGAGGAAAGAGATGGTGCATCAAAGAGGGATAAAGAGAGTTGGGGGGAGAGAGAGTGAGCAAGAGAGATTTAGGTAGGGAGAGAGAGAAATAAGGAGATGGAGAGTGTGTGTGTGTGTGAGAGTTAGGGAGAAAGAGTTGAAGAGTGACTTAAAACTTAGAGAGATAGGTAGAGAGTGCGAGAGAGAGGGGTGGGAGAGATGAGAGAAAGTGAGGGAGAGTGAGGAAGAGTAAGTGTGAGATTGTGAGAGTGGAAGATGAGGGAAGAAAGATAATAAGAGAGGAAGAATGGGAGGGAGAAAAGATGGAGAAAATTATTGAAAGAGATTGAAGGAGTGGGGAAGGTAGAGAATAGAGTTGATAGAGTTTGAGAGACATGAAAGAGAAAGCAAGGGAGAGAGAGAATAAGAGAGAGGGAGGGCGGGATAGGGAAAAGGAGAGTGAAAGGGAGGGCAACATGGTGTATGAAGAGAAGAGAATACAAATAAATATTGTCAAAGAGATGATGAAAAATAAGAGAGAGCAAAAAAAAGGTCGCAAGGGAGAGAGTGATAAAAACAGAGCAATGGAGAGCGAGAGAGTGAGAGCCAAACAATGGTTAGAAAATAAATGATAGAAAGGAGGAGAGAGTGGCTGGGAGCACACTTAAGAGAGAGAGGAAAATTGGGAACAAGTGAGAGTGTGTGTGGGTGAGAGCAAGCGAGATAGAAAGGGGAGGGAGGAAGAGAGAGAATGAGAGGTAAAAAGTGAGTGGGGGAGAGAGTGAAGAGAGAGAGGTAATTAGGGAGGGATAGGGAAATAAATAAGTAGGTTAAGAGAAAGAAAGTAAGAGAGGAATGAGAGAGGGAGAGAATAAAGATAGTGTTAAAAGAGAGAGGAAGCTGGAGATTGAAAAAGGGTCAAAGAGAAAGAACAAAGGAAAGATGGGGATAAAGAGAATAAAAGTGAGAGAGTAATTGTGAGAGAGAGTGGGAGGGAACAAGAGACAAGATATTTTGAAAGGAGAAAGAATTGAGAGAGAGAGAGAGAGAGAGGGAGGTAAATATATAAAGACAGGAGAGAGATGAGAGAGTAGGGAGGGAGTTAGTATAGAGAGTGGGAGAGAGGGAAAGATAGAGAAGAGAATGAATAGAAAGAGAGAGATGAAACGCTGAGCGGGAGAAGGGGAGAGTGAGCGTGTGATAGAGAAGGTTGAAGAGATAAGCGGGAAGGAGGGAGGGAAGGTAAGATCACGAGTGAGTGAGAGTGAGCGGTAAGGAATGAGAAAAGAGCTGGGAAGAGTGAGAGAAAGAAAAAGAGACAAAGAAAGAGAGAGAGAGAGAGAGATAGAAATAGAGGGAGAGAGAAAAAGAGAGGGTAAGCGAAGTAGCATGGTGATAGAGAATAAGCTTGAGAGATAGGTGAAAAGGGATGGAGGGAGGGAGAGTGAGAGAGAGAGAGGGAATGAGAAAAGGAGGAAGGGAGAGTGAAGAAAGTAAGATAAAGAGAGAGAAAAAATATTAATAGAGATAAGAGAGAAAGCAGAAGAGAATAGAAGAAAGAGTGAGAGAGATTGATTGAGAAAGCAAGTAAAAGAGACAAAGAGAGCGAGGTGGAGAGAGGGAGAGAGGAGAGAGAGAATATAAGAGGTAAAGAGGAAGAGAGAGAGGGATTAAGAGAGGGAAAAAAGGGAGAGTGATATATCAAGAGGTAGGGGAACGATAAAGAGAGTGAGGGATAGAAAGAGAATAAGATACGTATGGAGAGGAAGAATGAGAGGGAGGGTCAGAGAGGGAGAAAGAGAGTGATGGGAGAGAGAGATTGAATTAGAGTGAGGGAGGGAGGGAGTAAGATTGCGTTGTAGAGGGGGATAAAGAGGTGAAGGTAAAGAGAGTTGGAATAGAAGGGAGAGAGATCGGTATAAAGTGGAGCTAGATGGGGTGGGAGAGATGAGAGAGACCGGGAGCGAGTGTGGGAGAGCAAGTGAGAGAGATAAGGTTGGTGAGATGAGAGAGAGTGCGAGCAAATGAGGGAGCAGGCAATGAGGTAAGTGATAGAGAGCTCTAGAGAATGGATAAGTGAGAGGGAGACAAAAAGGGAGAGAGAAGGAGAGGGTGATAGCAATAAGGTGTGAGAGAGAAAGACGGATAGAGCGAGAAGGTGAGGTAGAGAGTGGGGTGAGATGGAGTGGTTGCGGGATATATAAAGTGGGAGATGGAGCTATGGAAAGATAGAGACCATTGAGAGAGAGGGATAGTGGAAGGGATAAAAAGATGGAATTAAAGAGGGAGAGAGGAGAGAGAGAATATAAGAGGTAAAGAGGAAGAGAGAGGGATTAAGAGAGGGAAAAAAGGGAGAGTGATATATCAAGAGGTAGGGAAAAGATAAAGAGAGTGAGGGATAGAGAGAGAATAAGATACGTATGGAGAGGAAGAAACGAGAGGGAGGGTCAGAGAGGGAGAAAGAGAGTGATGGAAGAGAGAGATTAAATAAGAGTGAGGGAGGGAGGGAGTAAGATTGAGTTGTAGAGGGGGATAAAGAGGAGAAGGTAAAGAGAGTTGGAATAGAAGGGAGAGAGATCGGTATAGAGTGGAGCTAGATGGGGTGGGAGAGATGAGAGAGAGCGGGAGCGAGTAAGGGAGAGTAGGTGAGAGAGATGGGGTGGGTGAGATGAGAGAGACTGGGAGCGAGAGAGGGAGCGGGCAATGAGGTAAGTGATAGAGAGCTCTAGAGAATGGATAAGTGGGAGGGAGACAAAAAAGGAGAGTGAAGGAGAGGGTGATAGCAATAAGGTGTGAGAGAGAAAGACGGATAGAGCGAGAAGGTGAGGTAGAGAGTAGGGTGAGATGCAGAGGTTGAGGGATATATAAAGTGGGAGATGGAGCTATGGAAAGATAGAGACCGGTGAGAGAGAGGGATAGTGGAAGAGATAAAAAGATGGAATTAATAAGGGAAAGAGAGAGAATTTTAGAAAGCGAGAAAGAGTTAAAAAAAAAGAGTGGAAACAATGAAAGAGATTAAAAGAAAATATGAGAGGTAGATAGAAAGATATGAGAAAATGAACGAGGGATGGTAGAGAGAGTAGAGAATGAAGGGAGATGAAAATAGAGAGAGAGAGAGAGGAAAAGAGATAGAGAGGGGGAGAAAAAGGGACAAGGGGGAGCATTTGGGGGTTATAATGAGGTAGAGATTGAGAAAGAGACAAAGAGTGGGAGAGAGGGCAAGAAATAGAGAGATCCAAAGAGAGAAAAAAAGAGTGAAAGAGAGTGAGAGAGTAATAGAGAGTAGGAGAGATGATAAGAGAGGGATAGCAAGTGAGAGGTAAAAAGAGAGGGAGGAAGCGAGAGCAAGAAAA
>NEWO01001484.1:0-11570 GCA_003013225.1 Phalaenopsis aphrodite | reverse complement strand
GTAGAGAGAGAAAGATAAGAGAAAATGTATGAAAAAAGTAGAGAGAGTAGAGAAGGGCGAGGGAAATAGAGAGAGAGGAAAGCAAATAGAGAGGAGGAGAAAAGGGACGTAAGGAGGGAGCATTTGAGGGCTGGAATGAGGTGTAGATTGAGAATAGATAGAGAGTGCAAGAGAGGGCGAGAAAGAGAGAGATAGGGAGAGAGAGACAAAGCGAATGACAAAGAGAGAGAGATGATAAGAGCAGGATAGAGTGAGAAAGAGGTAAAAGAGAAGGGGGAGAGAAAGTGAGATAAAGAGATAACGGAATTGAAGGAGGGAGGGAGGGAGAGTGAAGTGAGTAAGAGTGAGAGGGAGATGATTAATAAAGATAGAAGTAAGAGAGAGAGAGAGCAAGAGAATGAAGGAGAGAGAATTTGAGAGAGATAGAATGAACAAGCAAGTGAGAGAAACTGAGATAAGGAGTTTGAGAGATGGAGAGAGGTAAAGAGTGGGAAGAGGTAAAGGGAGGGAAAAAAAGAGAGATATGTAGAGATGCAAGGCAGAGATGGGACAACAAAAAGGTTCAGATAGATAAAAAAGAGGTAGGGTTAGAAAAGATGAAAGAGAGATAGAGTGTGTGTGTGTGTGCGTGCGTGTGTGTGAGCTAGGGAGGGAGGGAGCGAGAGAGTGTGAGTGAGGGAGGGAGGGAGGGAGAGAGTGTGAGAGAGGGATGCAAAAAGGTAGGGAGAGAGGGAAAGATTGATGTATGACAGAGAGAAAGATAGAAAGGGAGAGAGATAGGTAGAAATTATAAGAGAGGGTTGTGAGAGAGATGAGAGACAGAGAGAGCAAGAGCAACTGAGGGAGATCAAGTGAGAGAGACCGAGCAATGGATTTAGAGAAGGAGAGATAGAGAGACAAGTGAAGGAGAATGAATCATAGAAATAGAACAAGAAAGATTAAGAAAAAGGAGAGAGAGAGAGGGAGAGAGAGAGAGAGTTTCAAAGAGAGACGAAAAAATGAAAGAGGTTGAGTGGAAAAGAGAGAGAAAATGTATGAGAGATCATATGGAGAGTAGAGAAGGGAGGCAGAGAGAAATAGAGAGAGGAAAGGAGATAGGGAGGGGGAGAAAAAGGAATGTAGGGAGGAAGCGTTTGAGGGTTGGAATGAGGGTTAGATAGAGAAAGAGACAGAGAGTGGGAGAAAAGGCATGAAATTGAGAGATATAGTAAAAAGCGAGTGACAAATAGTGAGAGAGTCATAGAAAGTGAGAGAAATGATTAGAGAGATATGGAAAAGCAAGAGAGAGGTAAAAAGAGATGAAGGCAGGGAGAGTGAGATAAAGAGATAAAAGATGTGGAGGGCGGGAGATTGAGGCAGAGAGAGTAGGAGTGAGGGAGGGAGGGATGGAGTTAGAGAAGCTAAATAAACATATGAGAGAAAGAGAGAGGGGTAGAGGAAGAATGAGAGAGAGATAGAGGGAGGGAAAGAGAGAGGAAAAGAGAACAATAGGGTGAGAAGGAGAGAGAGAGAGTTAGAAAACGGAGAGATTGAGAGAGACCATGAGAGATAAAAAGAGAAAAAGTGGAAGGGAGAGAGAGAATGGTTTGAAGAAGATAAAAAGAGTGAGGAAAGGAGGGTGAGGGAATAAAAAGAGGAAAAAGGATAAGGAGGTGGAGGTAGGAAGGGAATTTTTGAGGGTTGGAATGAAATCGAGATAGGGAGTGAAAAAGAGAGCAAGCAAGAGATAGAAACCAGATAGAGTAAAAGAGATAACAAGAGGGAGAGAATGATAGAGAGAAAGAGCAAGCGAGAGAGGTAAACAGTGAAGGAGGGAAGAAGAGTGAGACAAAGAGAGGAAGTGAGGGAGGGAGGGAAGGGAAGAGAGTGGGAGAGCGAGAGAGAGAGAGCTGATAGAGAGAAGATTAAGAGGGAGATTATAAAAGAGAAGGAGAGAAAGTGAGAAAGACAGAGTGCTCAAGTGAGGGACAGAGACACAAAGGGAGGTGGAGAGATGAAGCGAGAGAGATAGAGTGAGGGAGAAAAAGGGAGAGGAGAGATGAGGATAGATTGAGGGATAGAGAAAATAGGATAAAAATTGAGAGAGAGGAAAGAGATGGTGCATCAAAGAGGGATAAAGAGAGTTGGGGAGAGAGAGTGAGCAAGAGAGATTGAGGTAGGGAGAGAGAGAAATAAGGAGATGGAGAGAGAGTGTGTGTGTGAGAGTGAGGGAGAAAGAGGTGAAGAGTGACTTAAAACTTAGAGAGATAGGTAGAGAGTGCGAGAGAAAGGGGTGGGAGAGATGAGAGAAAGTGAGGGAGAGTGAGGAAGAGTAAGTGATAGAGAGAGAGAGCAAGAAATGGAGTGAAGTAAATGAGAAAGATAGAAAGGAAAAGAGATAGGGAGAGAGTTTAGAAGAAAGGGAGAGAGATATAGCAATAAGGTGTGAGAGAGAGCTAGGAAGAGGGCAATAAGAGGCTGAGAGTGAAAGGCCTATGGATGATGAATAGGGCGATAAGAGCTAGGTGTTGAATAGGCCAAGTGGGGTAGGGAGTTAGGGAGAGAAAAAGAGATGAGACAACGGGAAAGAGATAGAGCGAGAGTGAGAGAGGTAAATGGAGGGAAAGAGAGAATGAGAAAGAGAGAGAGAAAGAGGGAGAATTAGAGGAGACAGAAGAGAGAGCGGGAGAAGTAGAGTGAAAGAGTGGGAGGGAGAGATAAATAAAGGTTTGAGGGAAGAAAGTGAGAGAAAAAAGGAGAGAAATAGAGAGAAGATGGGAGATCAAGAGGGAGAGAAAGGACGTGTGGTGGGAGTTATTGAGGGTTAGAATGAGGGAGAGATAAAGAGAGATAAAGAGTGAGAGGGAAAGAATATAGAGTGAGAGCGATAATAAGAGAGAGATAGAGAGAGAAAGAGAGTGTTAAAGAGGGATAGAGGAGAGAGAGACGGTGAGAGTGAGTAAAAGGGAGCAAACAAATAAATTCAAAGAATGAAAAGATAGAGAGAAAGAGGGGTGTGAGTGAAAGAGAGAGTGACTACAAAAGATAGATAGAGAGATGCTCAAGAGTGATGAGGAGAAGGCAGAGATCAAGAGAGAGTAAGAGAGAGGGAGAGGCAGGGAAAGAGAAAAAAATGACAAAGAGAAAGAAAGAGAGAGAGACAGAAAGAGTAAGAGAGAATAGAGATAAGAGAGATAAGGAGAGTCGGAGGGATAAAGAGGTAAAGAGAGTGAAGGAGGGAAAGAGGGATAAAGACAGGAAGGAACGTAGAGAAGGATAAAATTAGAGTGATGAAATAAGGGAGGGAAAGGGAGAGAAAGGACTAAAGTGATGAAATTAGAAAGGAAAAAGGAAAGGAGGGCAGGAGAGAGAAAAAGAGTGATAGAGGGGAGATGAAAAAGATTGAGAGAGAATGAAAGTAAGTGAGGTAAAGAGAGCAAAAGAAAATGGGAGAGATAGAGAGTGATAGTGTAGAAGAGAGAGCTGGTGAGAGTAGAAGAGAAGAGATAGAGAGAGAAATGGAGACAGAGTTGGAGAGGGAGAGGGATGGAGTGAAAGATAAAGACAGATAGAGAGTGCAAAAAATGGAGTGCAAGAGAGGAATGATGAAAGTGGAAAGAGAGGGAGGAGTGAGAGAGAGAGAGAGTGCAAATGATGGAGAATGCGAGAGAGATAGAGTGAGAGCGGGAGTAAAAGCGAGAAGGTAGATAGAGTGACAATGAATAAGAACGGGAAAGAGAGGGTGAGGGAGTGAAAAATAAAGAGAGAGAAAAATAAGATTGAGAGTAAGAGATTGATTTAAATAGTGAGAGCGAGAAAAAAGAGGCTAAAAGAGAGAGTGAGAGAGAAGAAAAATAAACTAAAGGAAAGGGGGAGAGAAAGCATGAAGAGTGAGAGTAAGAGCTTGGAGAAATAAAGGGAATGAGAGAAGAGAGAGAAGCAAGAGAAGATTCAGAGAGTAGAGAGAGTAAGAAAAAGATAATGTGAGAGAAGGGAAGAGAGAAAAAGTGGAAGGGAGAGAGGGAGGGATGGAGACAGAGAGCTAGGAGTGGGACAAAAAAGTGTGAGAAAAGGAGAACAAAAAGAGAGAGAGAGAAAAAAGTACAAAAGAGATAAAGAAAAGAGAAAGAAGAAATGGAGTAGAAGATAGAGTGAGTAAAAAGAAGAGAGTAAGAGAAAGGGAGAAAAAATTGGAGAGAGAGGGTGTGTGAGATTGAGGAAGACTGAGAGGAAGAGAGAGAGGGAGAAAGAGGAAGGAGTGAGAAAATAAAGAGAGTATAGAAAAAGAGAGATCTCACCAGAGTGAGAAATAAATATAGAGATATGGAGGGAGAAAGGAAAGATATAGAGAGAAAGAGAGCAAGAGAGTGAGGAAGTGAGAGTGAGAGAGGGTGAGAATGGGATAGTGGGAGGGAGAGGAGAGAGTGTGAGAGAAAGGGATTGAGAGAAAGATAGGCCATGAGAGGAAGAGACAGAGAAATGGATTAAGAGCAAAATATGACAAGAGAGAATGAGATAAAAGAGTGAGTAAGAGAAATGTGTGAGGAGAGGTACAAAAGAGGGAGCAAGATAGAGAGAAAGGAAAGAGGGAGAGAGTGAGGGGATAGGAATGGGAGAGATAGTGGATGGAGAGAGAAAGAAGAGTGAGAGACAAGTGAGGAAGCAACAGAGAGAGAGGAGGGAGAGAGAGATGTAAGGTGATATATAAAAAGAGAAATAGATGGATTTGAAGGTGGATAGAGGGAGAGCGAGGTGAAGAAGTAGGGAATGGAAGAGAGAGTGATGAAGATTGATAGAGAGCTCAAAAGAAAGCAGAAGTGAGAGAGTGAGGGAGCAAGCGAGCGATAGTGAGAGTGGAAGAGAGTGGTCGAGAGAGTGAGGGAGAGGGCATGAAAGGGGAAGAGAGAGAGAATTGGGATGGAGAAAGTTTGTGAGATTAGAACAGAGAGGGATATATAATAAAAGAAATAGAGCAAACAAAGGATTAGGAGGGAGAGAGGTAAAGACATGCTGAGAGAGAGAGAGAGAGGAAAAACAATTAGAGAAAGTTATAGAAATAGAAGAGAGAAGGTGAGAACAAGGTTGAAGGAGCATGAGAGAGACAGAGATCAATAGTGGAAGCTATTATGTGAAGGAGAAAGATAGAGCACGAGAGAGAGAGGGTGGACTGAAAGTTATCTCTCCTTATCCTTTTTCCTCTTTCCATCCATCTCTCTTCTCGCTTCCTTCTTTCCTTAATTTTTATATTTCTCTCTCTCTCTCTCTCTCTCATTCTCTCTTTTCTCTATCTCTNNTCTCTCTCTCTCATTTACTTTATTACTCCTAGCTCATTCTCACACTCTCCCTTCCTCACTCTCACTCTCTTTTTCTCTTTCTCCTCTCTATCTCTTCTCTTAGTCCTTTCTCTATATTCTCTCGTTCTCTTTTCTCACTTTTTCATATCTCTTCCTCTCTACCTCTCTCACTCCATCTCTTTTACCCTCTCTCAATATCCCTTGTCTGTTCGCTCTCTCCCTCTCTCGCGCCCTTCCACACTCTCTCTCGCTCTTTGACTCTCTTTTTTAATCTTATATATCTCACTTATCTCTTTCTTTCTTTTACACACTCTTTCTCTCTTTCCTTCTCTCCCTCCCCTCATTATCTTGCACATCCACATTCTCTCCCTCATTATCTCTTGCTTTATCTTCCCTCACTCTAACTTCTCACCATATTTTTCTCTCACTCTCTCTTTCTCTCTTTCAATCACTCTCTCTCTCTTCATTCTCTCTCACTCCCCTCTATCTTTCTTTTTCTTACTCTCTTTCTCTCTCACTCACTTTGACTTTTTCCTCTATCTCGAATTATCATCTCTTGCTTTCTCTCTATTGGCCTGTCTTTTATTATTTTCGCTCTCTTCTCTCTCTTCACTCACTTGTTCTCTCCTTTATCCCTTGCACAGACAAACCCTCCCTCTCTCTCTCTCTCTCTCTTCTCTTATTTCTATCTTTCCCTCCCACTCTCCCTTCCTCTTTCTCTCTCTCTCCCTCTCCATCTCCCTCGCTCCTCCTATCTTTCTGACTCATTTTCTTTGCCCTCCCTCCTCACACACTCTGTCACTCTATCTTTCCTAACACTCTCTTCTCACTATTTTACTCTCACTCTCTCTTTCCCTCTCTTCCTTCCTCTCTCTTTCTCTTCAATTTCTCTCCCATTATCCATCTTCCTCTTTTTCTCTCACTCTCTCACTATTTATTGCATCTCTCTTTCATGTTATCTTGCTCTCTCTCTCTCATTCTCTCTCTCTCACACTCTCTTTTCTCAGTCTCTCGTCTCATTCTTTACTCGCTATTTTTCTTCCTCTATCCATCACTCTCTCCATTCCTCCCTCCATTCTTTCTTTTTCAATCTCTCTCTCTCTCTCTCTCTCTCTCTCTCTTTCTGTAGTATTCTCTCTCCCACTCTTTTTTCTCATTATCTCTCACTTTCACTCACTCTTCTCTCTCGCTCCACCCCTCCCTCCTTTCACTTGCTCCCTTCCTTTCTCTCCATGTTTCTCCCTCTTTTACACTCTCTCGCTTCATCTCTCTAGTTCTCCCTTACCTTACTCTCCTTTCTCTCTATTCTCAATTGCTCACTCTCTTCCATGCTCATTCCCTCCATTTCATAAATTTCACTCATACTCTATCCCTCTGTCTTTCTCACTCACTGTTCTCTCTATCTACTACTCTCATTTATTTCTCTTTCATTTCTCTCTCTTCTCACAAAATTTCTTTTTCTTTTAGCCCCATCTCTCTCTCTCACTCACTCCCTTTCTCTTCCCCCCATCCCTCCCTCCTTCCCTATCTCTCTCACAAATACTCTACCCCTATTTCTCTCACCCTCTCTCACTCTCGGTTCCCCTCCCTCTTCCTTTCTCTCTATCTCTTCTCATTTTCTTGTTCTCTCTTGCACGCTTTCTCTTGTTTTATCTTCCCTCACTCGAACTTCTCTATATTTTTCTCTTACTATCCCTCTCACTCCATATCTCTTCAATCTCTCACACTCTGTCCTTCTATCCCTTTCTTTCCCACTCTCTCTCACTCAATCTTTCACTCTTTGTTCCATCTCTTTTTTCACTTTATTACTCTCTCTCTTGTTCTCTCGCTCTTTTTTCTCTCACTTTTCTCACTTTCTCTTTCTCAACAACTCATACTCGCTCTCTCTCTCCCTCGCTCCCTTTCTCTCTCTCTCTCAATTCCTCTCTTTTCTATCTTTCAATGTTTCTCACTTTCTCTCAAACTTCTCTCTCTCCTTCCCTCCCTCTTTCAATCTAAACTCCCTCATTCCCTCTCTCTCTCTCTCCATATCTCTTACTCTCTTGACCTTACTCTTGTTCTCACTCTCCTCCTCTCTTTATATCTCTGTCTCGCTCCCCTACTTGTACTCTCTCATTATTTCAATCTCTAAGTCTTCTATGTCTCTCTTGCCCTCCCTCATTCTTACTCTCCCCTCCCTCTTGCTTTCATGACTCTCTTTCCATTATTCTTGCTTACTCCCTCTTTCTTTCTATCTCAGAATCTCCATAATCTTGCACAACTTATTTCTCCCTCACTTCCTCTCTTTTCCTCACTTTGCGTCTTCCTCACCCTCGATTATCCAGATTGTCTCACTTTTTTCACTGTCTTTAGTTGCCTTTATAGCTCTCTTCCTCGTTCTCTCTACATCTGTTATTCTCTCTCGCTCTTTCACTGTCTTTCGCTCTCCTTTTTCATACACACTCTCTTTTGCTCTCTCTTCTCTCTCTGTCTCTACCTTTCTTTCTCTTTATCTCTCCCACTCCCTCCGTCCCTATCTCTCGCTTTCTCTCCATTATGCTTTCTATTTTTCTCTCCCTCTCCGTCCCTCTCTTTCGTTTTATCTTCCCTGTCTTACTTTCTCCCTCTCTTTCCTTTTATTTGTCCATCCTTCCTCCATCTCCTTATCTCTCATTTATCTCTTTCTCTCTTGGTTTCTTTCTTTATCTATCCTTCTCTTGCTTTTTCTCTCCCTCCCCCTCTCACCCTTCCCTCTATGTTCTCTCTCTTTCTTTCTTTCTTTCTTACTCTCTCACTCTCTCATACTCTATCTCTCTTGTGCTCTATCTGACTATCTATTCATTCCTCTCTCTCCCTCTGTCAATCTCTTTCTAACAACCTCTCTCATAGTTCTCTCTACCTCTTTCTTGCTCTTTTTATCTTTCTTGCTCTCTCTATCTATCAGTCTTCCACTTTCTATTGTTATCTTCCTCTCTCTTGAGATCTTCTCCTCTCTATAAACCTTTGTCGCACTTCTACCCACTCATTATATAAGCTCTTCCTTCGCACACTTATCTCACTTTATTCCTCTCCCCTAAACTCTTTCTCCATTTTATCTTTATAAGAGGCACCCTCGTCTCTCTTTCTCTCCTTTCTCCACCTTCCTCTTTTCTCTCTCTTGTTCTCTCACTCTCTCTTTTATCTTTGTCCCTCCCCCCTATTTCTCTCTCACACTCACTACTCTCTCTCATGCACCCTTTTTCTCCCTCTTCTCTCACACACTGTCTTTTTTCTCTCATATTTTTGCTCTCACTCTCTATTTCCTTACCTCTCTTTCCCTCTCTCTTAACCTATTTTGCTCTCTCTCTTCTCTGTATTCCTTATTTCACCCATTCTATCTCTTCATTCTATCTCTAATGAATTCTTTATCTATCTCTCCCTCCCTCTCTTTTGCAATCCCTATATTCCCCCTCTCTCAATCTCCCTCCCTCTATCTCCTCGTAGCCTACATCTTTCATACTCTCTCTCTCTCTTCATCTCTCTAGCTCTCTATATCTCTTCTTTCCTTACCCTGGCACACTCTCTAGTCCTTCCCTCTTTCTTTCTCTCTCTTGCAATCTATCTAGTCTTTCCCTCTTTCATCCTTTCTCTCTCTCTCACTCCCTCACTTAGCTTTATTTTTCTCTCTCACTCACATTCTCTCTTTCTCTATCCATTTGCCTCACTACTCTTTCTATCTCTTCTCTCTCCTCACTCCTCACTACTCTCTCCCTTCTGTGCTCTCCCCCTTCCTCTCACTCTCCCTCTCTCACTCCCTCTCTCTTTCTCCATCTCTCCTCCCTATCTTCTCTCTCTCTCCCTCCCTCTCTGTCCGACTCTCTCTCTCCTTCCCTTTCTCACCCTCTCTCTAGTATACTCTTATTTTCTCTCTCACTCTCTCTCTCTCTTATTTTCCACACACATGCTCTCTCTCATGATTTTGCATCATTCCCCCCTCTTGAAAAGGATTTCTCCTCAAATCAGTACTTGCACCAAAAGGACTTAAATCACTAACATTGAAAGTGGCACTCACATTATACTTACATGGTTAATCCAGCTTGGGGGCATTGTCATTGATACACTCAAGTACTTGGAAAGAAACCATCTTCTCTTGGAAACAGTTTGGAACAACTTCATTATGGAAATCTTTCCTTTCTATGTGTAACCAAATTCAATCTCCAGATTTGAAGATCATTTTATGACGTCCCTTGTTGGCATGCTTTTCATATTGCTTTGCGCTTTGTTCAATATTGAACTGTGCGTTCTTATGTGTCTACTTTACAAACTCAGCCTTTTTTCTTACCATCCAAGTTAACATGCTCGGAAAGTGTAATGGAATTAATTCAAATGGAGTTAAGGGATTAAAAATAAAAATAGTTTTAAAAGGTGAAAAATTATTAGCAGAACAAACATTCCTATTATATAGTCTTGCCATGTTTTGATATTTTTCTTTTTTATTACTTGTAACAAAGTAGACAAAGTCTTATTTACTACATTAGTTTGACCATTGGTTTGTGGGTCACAAGTAGTAGAAAACAACAATTTGGTTCCTAACTTACACCACAAGGTCTTCCAAAAGTAACTCAACTTAGAATCTCTATCAAAAATAATTGTTCGAGGCCTTCCATGTAATCTTATAATCTCCCTAAAAAGCAAATCATATAATCTCTTTGAAAAGCAAATCCACAATATTTGAAGCATCATCAGTTTTGTGACATGGAATAAAATGTACCATTTTTGGAAAATCTATCCACCACCACAAAAAAGGAATCTCTACCATAGTTAGTCCTAGGAAAACTCAGCACAGTCCATAGAAGAAATATCAAAAGAAAGTGTATTAGGAATTGGTAAATGAGTATACAAACCACAGGATTGCAGTCGAGATTTAGTTTGTTGACATGTGAGACACCTACCACAAATCCTGTCAAAATCGTACCTCATGTGTGGTCAATTCACTCTCTTGCTTTCTCTCCTCTCTTCTTTTCTCTCTCTCACTCTCTCTCCCTTTCTCTCTTCTCTTTCTTGTTATTCACTCTCTTGCTTTCTCTCTCTTTACGTCTCTATCTCTTTACCCCTCACCATTTCTCTCGCTTTCCCTTTCTCTCTATCAATCACTTAATCTCTTTCTTCTCTAACTAGATCTCTTCTTTCTCATTCTAAATCTCTCTCCCTATCTCTATCTCTTATTCTCTATCTTCTCTCCCACTCTATCTATTACCTTCTTGCCCTCCCTCCCTCTCTCCCTAACTCACACTCACTCTAACTTTCTCTCTTTCTTTCTCTCTCAATCAATCTCTCTCCCTCTCTCTCTCTTTCTCTCTCTTTCACTCTTCATTCATTCATTCACTCTCTTTCCTTCTGCATCTCTTTGCTATTTCTATCTTTTTGTATTATGTCACTCTTTGCTACTCACTCTAACATCTAGCTCTCTCTTTCTATCGCTCTATGACTCCCTCTCTCATGCTTTCTCTCCCACTCTCTCTCAACTCTCTCCCCTTCTCTCTTACTCTTTTTTTCTTCTGTCTTTCTCGTTATCATTCCCACACTTGCTTGCTCTTTCTTTCCTTCACTATCTCTTTGCTCTCTCACTATCTCCCTTTCTCTCTATCTCTCTCTTGATCTCTTTCTTCTCTAACTCACTATGTTCAATTTTTTTCTAACTCTCTCTCCCTCTCTCCATCTATTGCTCTCCATACTCTCTCCCACTCTCTCTCTTACCCTCACGCTTTCCTTCTATCCCTTCTTCACTCTCACTCTCTCACTTTCTCCGACTCTCTCTCTCTCTTTATCTATCTCACTCTCCCTATCTCTCTTACTCTCTCTCTCTCTCCCTCCACTCTTTTCATTCATTCTTTCTCTCTTCTCCCATATCTTTCCTCCATCCACTCTCTCGCTTACCCTTTCTTTCTATCTCACTCTCTACTCCCTCCCTCTCCCTTTATCTCACCCTCCCTCCCTCTCCCATATCTTTCCTCTCTCTTTATCTCTCACTTGCCCTCTCTCTTTTCTCACTATAGCATACTCTCTGTTCTATTTCACTCAATTTATTCTCTTGTTCCCTTTTATTATCTCTCATGCTTTCTCTCTCTCTCCCTTTCCCTCACACTCCCTCTCTCTCCCCTTTATATCACTCTCTTTGACCTAATCCCCTCTCACTCTCGTCCTCTCTCTGTCACTCTCTTTTCTCTCTCTTCTCTTTACCTTATCTTGCATGTTGAAATTCCTTCTCTATCTATTTGCTCTCTCTGTCCATTTCTATTTTGTCACTCTTCTTTTCTCACTCTCTCTTCTTGCGCTCTC
>NEWO01001483.1:15966-27550 GCA_003013225.1 Phalaenopsis aphrodite | reverse complement strand
TTAGGTCCCCTTGGCTCCGGTGTGCCTCGGTTTAACCCGATTTGCTCAGATTTACTCCGTATTGGTCCATTTTTGTTCCTTTTTCTCAAATCACTCCAAATTCTTCAATTTGATTTACCTACAACAAAAAACACGAGAAAACATACCTTTAAAGTGCAATATCGTTATAAAATGAAGCAAGAAAAACACTACATTTTTAGGCGTATCATTGTACCCTACCCTAAGGGTTTTGTGTCACCAAACTTTAAGATATTCGACGGGACTGGAAATCACAGGCAAAATATAACACATTTTCGAGCCAGTTGTAGCAATACAGAAGGAAATGAAGTTCTACTTTTCTGCCAGTTTGTCAGCAGCCTATCAAGAATTGCTTTTGATTGGTATGTCAAATTACCCAATGGATCAGTTAAGACATTTGTCGAGTTAGAACACAAGTTCGTGAAAAGATTTGTTGGAGCGCAGCATCATGTGTCTATTGGAGGTCTCGTAGTAGAGAAGCAAAAGCCTAACAAGACTTTAGTGGACTACATTTTGAGGTGGATAAACCTTAGCATGAAATGTGAGCCTCAACTACAGGAACATCCCGCAATTGAGATCTTACTGAAAAGCATTCATGGGTTAGTAGCTTTTATGCTCAAGGGGCTCACCATTAAATCTTTCGAGAAGCTACTCAGTAAAGCTAGCAATATTCAAAAAGAATTCAAACATATGGCTTCTCATGAGAAGTCTGAGAAGTCCAAGACGACCAGAATATTTGAAAAGAAGTCTGGAACAGTGGAAATGGTCGATAAAGGAAAACAACTAATGAATATACATGTAGAAAATTTTCATCAGAATTCCCAGTCGTCATTTTGGCATGCTCAACAACAGACACAATAGTATAGCTTGTCTAGCTAGCAACCGCCTCAGGGAGGATCACACCGAGCAGATAATAAGAAAATGTCCATTTATAAATGTTGGAAAGTGGTATAATCTTTCAAAGATGAAGTCGTACCCAAAATGTTCATAAGCTTGATGAAGAAGCCTGAGTTCGGACTACTAGATCCAAAGAAACCTGAAGAGGTCGGCAAGAATGATCAACCTAACTATTGCCTGTATCACAGATTTTTTGGACACACTATAGAGGAATGTTTCGTCTTTAAATATTGGCTTGAGAAGAATCTTGAAAAAGGGAATATAACAATCCTGAAAGAATATTTAAAAGAACCTAAAAAAGGTTCCATAAATATGATTTTGGCGAAGCCAATCTCTACGATTGACCCAAATACTGGAAAAGATGGATGGAGTATAGTCTGGAGCAAATCGTCCAAGAAAATATTGAATCAAATCCAGTCCACTTCAAGGCAAGCTTCCATTCAGATTCTTCAGCCTGCCAAGACCGAGATGAAGATTTTTGCTAGAAGAACCATCATCATCAAAGAAGAAGAAGAAGAAGAAGAAGAAGAAGAAGAAAACCACCATGAAGACTGATAGCACGGGGGGTAGGATGGGGCTACCTCTGCTAGATTAGTTTTCTTAGATTCAGGGAAGAAAATCCTCAAACCCCTAACCTTGTATGATTATCTTTTTATCCCTCCGAGGTCTTATGAATATAGTGATTATGATTTTGGCTACGTTTTAAATGTTTCTGGTGATAACACAATCAATTGTGACCAATCTAACTTCAATCTTGATTCCCAAAATGATCCTTAAATCGTGCTTGAGTCTGATGAACTTGCTAACAAGACCAAAGAAGACATTGACAACACCTCTTACGATAGCATTGAGAGTGACGAACCAATCCTCGAGTGCTATGGTGCACCACTCTCCATCAACTTAGATCTCTCTGATATAGAAGAAACGCTGGAAGATTCAACTATGGTATCTCAAGAAGAAGACATTACAGAAGTGAACTTAAGGAGCAGGAGAGTGTTACCACCGAGAATAGTTCCAATGAATAAAAGAAAGTAAATAGTAACTCAAGAAGAGCTACCTTCACCTCTGCTAGCAGAAGAAACATATAACCGAGAGAAAATTGGAGGATCATACAAAGTGGATTACAATGTGCTAGCTCGGCTTAGGAAGTTGCCAACCAATCTAAGCATCTATAATGCTCTAGTCCTGTCAAAGGAGATGAGAGAGTCTCTAGTTACTGCTTTTCTTGACCCAGAAATTTGTTTAGCCCATTTGCCCAGCACATCCTCGAATGAAGTTTGTTCATTGAAAGAGCAGTCTAGGACAACCTTCACAAATGAAGACTTGCTCCTTGGTACTGCCGACCATAATCGTCCACTCTATATCTCCGTTAACATCAATAGATTTGTATTTTACAGAGTTTTAGTAGATCCTTGAGCATCCCTAAACTTGATGAGTCTACGGACATTGGTCTATTTAGACATTGAAGCTCAGGAGCTTACAACCAATAAAATGATGCTAAGAGAATTCAACCAGAAGGGAGAGAGAGCCCTTGGATCAGTTACACTACCTATGAAGGTTGGAGAATTAGTAACAATAGCTAAGTTTCATATCATCAACGTCAAGACCTCTTTTAATGCCTTACTGGGTCGACCATGGATTCACGAACACAACATGGTTCCATCGTCTCTACATTAGTGAATTAAGTAGTATAAGGAAGGACAATAACATTACATCAAGGGAAATTTATAGTCGTTTTCAGTCCATGAAGTTAACATTCATGAAGATGCCGCCTACTATGCACGTCCAAAGAAAACTATCTTCTCTCATGAAATTGTGAAAAATAAAAGTGAAGGTTCAGAAGAATTACAATGGCAAGGCCATTCAACTTCACTTCGGCAATCTTTCACCACTATTTTGTGACAAGTTGGTAGGGTTTCTTTTAGTTTGCGCACCCGAGGTTGAGGCTGGAGACATGGACGAATGAGAACCAATTTAATTTTTGAACCGACTAGTTCGACCATCAACATTGATGATGAAGAAAATTATGAAGATGAAATAATAATGAGAAAATAGAAGAAACCTCAGTACAAGATATCCTTAGAAGATACAGAGAAAAGTGAATAAGAGACAATGTACAATCGCATAAACCACTATGTGAACACCATGATCGTTACTCTGATTCTCCCCCAAAAGGTCAAGAGTTTAGAGATCAAGGAAGTCCGTTGCGTTGGTTCAAAGCTGATCAAGTTTTATCGTGCTTCTACTTCTACTAACCTTGAAAATCATGTAAATTTAGATGAGGATCCTAATGATTTTATGGACTTACCTTTTGGTTACTTTTCTCCTTGTGTACAAAAGTTAATTCAACAGGGACATTTGCCAAAACAAATGCCAAAAGATAACTTACAACTTTTTGAACAATTGTGGGATGTTAAAATTCAAACTCCTAACTTGAAGGAGGGTCTCAGATTTGGTACAGTCGGACCAGTCAATGATTCAGAATTTTGCATGGTTGTTACTAGCAAATTGGAAGAGAATTGCATCGATGTAGAGGATGACTCTACTGATCAGCTAATAGAAAATGCTTCGCGAGAATTTGAGGAGGAAATCAAATCAACTATTGATGAACTGAAGGAAATTAACCTCGGGACTGAGGAGCAGCCTTGACCTACATTTATAAATTCTCTACTCAATGATGAAGAATCTTTATAATTGATCAAGCTATTAACAGAATTCAAAGATTACTTTGCATGGAGCTACAAAGAAATTCCAGGACTATCAACAGAGTTTGTGGTTCAAAAACTTCGGGTGCACAAAGGGATGACCGCAATAAAACAAGCTCCAAGAAGAATGCAGATCGAAATAGAGCAACAAGTCAAGATGTCTAAGGAAATTAATAGATGCTAAATTTGTAAGAGAAGAACAATACCCCACATGGCTAGCTAACATTGTACCTGTTAAGAAGAAAAATGGATAAATCTATGTATGTGTCGGTTTCAGGTATTTTAACAAAGCATGTCCAAAGGATTAATTTCCACTGCCAATACCAGAAAGGATGGTGGATATCGCTTCGATACATGAAACTTTATCCTTCATGGACAGATCATCGAGGTACAACAAAATCAAGATGTCTCTGAGGACACGGCTTTTACAACATTCAGAACGTCGATTGGGATCTTTTGCTACACAGTGATGCTGTTTAGATTGAAGAATGCTGGAGCAACATACCAACGAGCTATGACAAAGATTTTTTAAGATCTCATTCACAACAAAGTGGAATGCTACGTGGAATATTTGGTCATCAAAAGTAAATGAAAAATAGAACATTTGCACAATTTGAGGATCGTGTTTGAATGATTATGACAATACAACCTTAAGATGAATCCCTTAAAGTGTGCTTTTGGCATTATCTCTGGGAAATTTCTTGGATTCGTTGTCCATCATCAGGGAATTGAGATCAACCCAGATAAGATTAAAGCTATCTTGTAAATGCCTCCGCCCAAAACCTTGAAACAACTACATTCCTTCCAAGGAAAATTAACATATCTTAGACACTTTATATCGAATCTCTAAGAGATGTGTCAGTCCTTCTCGGCATTAATTCAAAAGGATGCCAAATTTATTTGGGAAGAAAAATGTCAGTGGGCTTTTGAGGACGTTAAATAATATTTAATGACACCTCCTATTTTGGCAGCCCCTATCCCAGGAAAATTGTTGATACTTTATACCGCAACCTTAGATGACTCTCTTGGAACCCTATTAGCCCAAGTCAATGATGAGGGTAAGGAAAACACACTCTACTACTTGAGTTGTCATCTAAAATTGACGGAAGTAAGGTGTCCACCTATTGAGAAGCATTTTCTAACTTTAATCTTTGCCACCCAAAAGCTTAGACATTACATGCTTTCTCATAAAATTATCCATTGTAATATTTGATGACCCAACCAACACTCTCTGAACGTCTAGCAAGGTGGTCAATGATTTTATTGCAATTTTATATAACTTTTATTCCCAACTGTGCTATCAAGGGACAAATTTTAGCAGACTTTTTCGCTGTACATCTACTTCCAACTGTGTCCCCTCTTAATGACGAGTTACCAGATGACCAAGTATTACAGATGGATTTCTCCAGTACGCAACGCTGGGAGATGTACTTCGATGGAGCTTTGTCAACCATAAAAGACAAAGGATCATGCATAGTTATACCAGGAAAAGCAGGGATTGGTCTAATCTTCATCATGCCAGATAAGTTTATGTTGAGGCTCTCATACCACCTTACAGAGTCATACATAAACAATGAAGCAGAGTATGAAGCCTTAGTCACCAGATTAGAATTAGCAATCTTGATGGATATAATGGATATTGCCTTTTATGGAAACTCTCAACTCATCATTCAATAAGTTTCCAAACAATATAAGATTTTAAAACCAAGGTTAGCAGGATACCATCAATATACAATGAAGCTGCTCAAGCAGATTCCTAATGTAACTCTCTACCGGATTCCTCGGGGAGATAATGCCCATGCTGACACTCTAGCAAAACTTGCAAAAGAATTTACATGTCCCTCAAAAGATTTCATTGATATCACAATACAAGGAAGACACATTTTGTCTCAAATTAACCTTAAAAGTCTACACAAGCTCAGAAAAGAAGAAGAAACGATGGTTGCGGTTGCTGATAATAATAAAGATTGGTGTAAGCCATTAATAAAATATTTGCAAACTAGAAAACTGCCATACGACAAGTCAGAGGCACACAACATCACAAAAAGGGCTATGCCATATGCTCTAAGTGGTGATGTCCTCTACAGAACATCATTTGATCAGATGTGGTTGCGATGTCTAATCAGAACAAAAGCATAAAATATTGTCAACGAAGTACATGTCGGATTGTGTGGTGCTCACCAGTCAGGATCAAAGATGAAAATGAAGATCAAGAGACTCGGATATTATTGGTCAACAATGATGTCCAACTGCATGGATACAGCTAGAAGATGTTACTAGTGCTAAGTGCATGGGAAGGTCTCGCACCAACCTCCAAATGTGCTACACCCAACCGTTGCTTCGTAGCCATTCGAGTGTTGGGGCACGGACATAATAGGTCTTATTGATCCTCTGTTATCTAAATAACACAGATTTATACTTGTCACTGCATATTTCTTTTCTAAATGGGCAGAGGCAGTGCTATTGTGAGAGGTTACATCACAACACGTCCTTCCATTCTTCAAAAGCCAAGTTATCTACCGTTTGAGAGTTCCACAAAGAATAATCTCTGACAATGGGACAACTTTCAAAAGCAAAAAATGAAAAATTTTGCTAAACGGCACGGGATAGACTGGACGTACTCTACAATCTACTATCTCATAGCAAATAGCTTAGTTGAAGCCTTCAACAAGACACTAGTATAGATTTTGAAGAAGACACTGGATGAAAACAAAAGAAATTGGCATAACATATTGCTAGAACCTTTGTGGGTAAACCGGACAACGTTCAAGACTCCCACTCAGTGTCACCCTACATTCTCATGTACGGGTCCGAGGGCGTACTACTGTTAGAAGTCCATACGCAGTATCTCAGAGTTACTGTTGCCAATCAACTTACAACAAAAGAAAGTGCAAAACTCAGAGTTGAAGAATTAGAAAGCCTCAAAGGAAAATGACTACAAGCACAACAACATTATGATCTTTACCAAGCAAAATTAATACAAGCTCATGACAAATTAGTCCACCCAAGGACATTCAAAATTGGTGATCTTGTACTTGTGCCTAAAAGGCCTAATCTTTCATGTCGCAAGATAGGTGAAAAATTTGAACCAACTTGGGAAGGACCATTTGTCGTAGAAAAGTTCTATATGTGAGGAGCCTACCAACTAGTGGATTTTCGGGGTGAAAGACCCATGTTGCCGATCAACGGACGATACTTGAAGACATAATATGCAACTTGAAATTTTGATTATTCTATGGTTATTTATTTGGTCAAACGTCTGTGACCGGGTCCAAGAAATTTTTCTAATAAAATTAATCTCGATAAAATGAAAACTTTTGAATTTACATACTTCAATTTTCTCTTCTCTACCTTTAAAAGTTTGATATTTTCTAAATTAAACATATCTATATATACTTAAATAAATGATTTTCTCACCAACATAAAATAAAATTTACCCTAATAAATGCTTTATTTTGTTCTTGTTCTTGCTACATTTTAGTGCGTTGATGTTTTTCAGTGCACTGATGTTTTTTCTGTCGTCTGTAGAGAGAATGTCAGGACAGTGGCTGACTTTTGCTTTTAAAGATGGTTGGATCCTCGCACTTAACGAAGAAAGGGCACCGCAGAGTGGCACCATAGACTTCTACATGGACTTCATTCAAGTCGATATGGACTATGAGGCCCCCCTCGATGGGCATGGTTAGTCTTGAAAAAAAGAAGGGCTACCATCGCTGCTAAAGATTAACCCCAAAAGGAATTCCTCACTAAAGGGGAAGAATGTGATAATACAGCAAGATCCGATGGAGGGGACTAGTCTCATGTCGTCTATGATAACTGCACCAACCAGAGGCCTAGTTATTGCTATTGATGAAAGACCACCAGATGCACCGTTGTGAAGAACTCAATGCAAAAATGCCAATCGCCAAAATCATAGGGTTTTCCTACGCGAAGAAAGAAGATGCTAGAAGGAAGCAGAAAACTTGCTTACCCTTATTTTTAAGGAGAAAATATATGATCCATGCATGAGAGAGACATCTTCCAGCTTGCCTTCTACAAAGGATGAGTCCGAGTTTGCTATAGAGTCGTAGATACTAGGAGTTTTAGATGATCTTTGTGTAGGTTGCTCGACATGCAATGCCAAAAGTCCTACACAGACACTAGCTACAGGGGCATGTGTGGAATGCTCGGACTTCAACGTCCTCCACCTAGAGCGCTACAATACTTTGGAGGAGTACATGTCTACTGATGATAGATTTTAGATCACTGATCACTTAATGGAGGAATCATATATTATGTTGAAGACAGAGATAGCAGCAGCTTGGGTTCCTACTGACATTGAAATGAGGGAGCATCCTCAATAGCCGCCGATCATCACCATGGTAAAATACTGCAAAATTATTAAAGTAAATAAGAGGGAATTTAAATTTTATGAGAAGTTCAGGGAAGATTCATCAATATACTAGAAATCTTGGAGCTGTACACTAGAGCCTTCTCTGAAATTGGTGAAAGAAGTATTCTTGACTGCATCTTTGATCTAAAAGATAGGGGTCGAGCAGGCCTTCTAATGGAAAGAACCTATTTTGAGCCATAGAAATTGATTCCTGGAAAGGGCAGGATCACCAAGGACAGACAAGAAAATCCCCCAGGGATTTTGAGACACGATGAAGTAGACTCACTACCTCCCATGATAAAATGGATGACCAAGAGGATGGTCCGATGTACTTCCAATTTACTGTATTCCCAATAGCTGTATCATCAATATATATAATGAATGAGACTGTATTCCCCCAAATATAGACCATCATGATTTTGTGAGACCTTCTTGCATGGTATCTTTCATGAGCATAAGAAACATTTTATTTGGGAAAGAAATAGATATCATTGGCCCCGATGAGTTCAGATGATCCTTGGAGATTCTACTACTAGGGGGTTTAGTGATGTTTCTTAAAGGAAATGCATCAGACATTTTGAAACACTGCATTCCAGGGGTACGACACAGCAGGGTGTCTGTAACTTTCTGAAGAATGGATGATAGCGAAATGTCATATGGATTTTGGCTGGATCCAAATTTGGAGGAGCTACTGCCTTACAAGCTATGAGAGGGTTGCACCTCTTAGCACATGCAAAGCGACCTCTTGTGATGGAGCATGGTTTAGTAGGTTAGCTCGATCTGGAGCTCACCCCACCAGAGATGGACACTCAGGAGGCACCCATTTTTACTTTGTTTTAACATAAAAGATATGATGATATATGTACCAGATATGCTTAGCTTGTGATATGTACTATGCATTAGATATTTTCAAAAGTACTTTGATGCATTCAGTATACTGTACCTTTTGAGGCTTTGGCATGTACTCAAACTGTAACACCTGTTGAAGCAGATTAATGAAATCTCTTTCAGAATTTTTTTTCTATTTGTTCAATTTCCCTTCTATGCGATGGATAAAATCCAAGGAACCATATGTTGGTTCCAAACTACAATGAACGAAGAGCAAAACAATAAACAATTGATAATAATAAAATTCAAACAAAATACTATTTTTTGAAAAATCAACCAACAAAAAAAATTAAATTTTGAAAATATATTTTGATTATTAAATATGATAAAAACAACAAGAAAAGAAAATAAATCTGTTGATTTGATTCTCTCAATTTTGAGGTCTCTTACCTTGTGCTCGTGCAGCACGACTATCCTTGTCTGCACTAATTCTCTTCCCAATCCCTGTAGAATATCATATTCTGCAAAAACCTTACAAAATTCCACATATCTTCCTCACCAATGTCAACCTTTTCATATGACACACATCTATGAGTTCAACACCACAAACTTTCTACACTATATTTGTGTCATTCTCAGAGCCAATTCTGAGATGCCAACTCTTTTCCTGCTACCCCTTTGGGTTGAATATGAGTTCCAGTGCTTTCCTCTCCAATGTAGCAGGTATTTCCCTTCTCACCATTTAGGTTGGATATGAATCCCAGTGCTTTCCTCCCTAATCTAACACACACATCTTCAAGATAGGTGTAAGACTCCCTTGAATGGAACATAGCATCTTACTCTCAACCCTTTCAAGATTGGTATAAGACTCCCTTGAATGAGACCACGACAAACAACTCTCTACACATATATTCAAGATAGGTGTAAGACTCCCTTGAATGGAGCACAACATCCTTTTCTCAACCTTTCAAGCTTGGTATAAGGCCCCCTTGAATGGGACCACGACATCCAAATCTTTACACACATCTTTGAGATAGGTGTAAGACTCCCTTGAATGGAACACAACATCCTATTCTCAACCCTTTTGAAAATTGGTATAAGACCCCCTTGAATAGGACCACGACATCCAATTCTCTACACACATCTTTGAGATAGGTGTAGGACTCCCTTGAATGGAACACAACATTTTATTCTCAACCTTTTTGAGATTGGTATAAGACCCCCTTGAATGGGACACGGTATTTAATTCTCTACACACATTTTTGAGATAGATGTAAGAATCCCTTGAATAGAACACAACATCCTATTCTCAACCCATATGAGATTGGTATAAGACCCCCTTGGATGGGACACGACATCCAATTCTCTACACACATCTTCAAGATTGGTATAGACCCCCTTGAATTGGACACGCATCCAATTCTCTGCATATAACTTTTGAGATTGATATAAGACCAACTTAAATGGGACCACGACATCCAATTCTCTACATAAATCTTCAAGATAGGTGTAAGACTCCTTTCAATGGAACATAACATCCTATTCTCAACCATTTTGAGATTGGTATAAGACCCCCTTGAATGGGACACACATCCAATTCTCTATACACATCTTTGAGATAAATGTAAGACTCCTTTGAATCGAACACAACATCTTATTCTCAAACCTTTTGAGATTGGTATAAGACCCCTTTGGATGGGACTCGACATTGAATTCTCTACACACATCTTTGAGATTGGTATGGACCCCCTTGAATGGGGCAAAACATCGAATTCTCTACACATCTTTGAGATAGGTGTAAGACCCCATGAATGGAACACGACATCCTACTCTTATTCTTTGAGTTCGGTACCCAAAAGGGGATATCATTGGTCCATAGCTCATATAAGGTGGTTGGTACCCCAATTCTATCAAAATGTCCAATTTGGCCTTTTGCCCCTAAATCCACACAAATTACCTGAATGCCCTTGAAATCCTAAATTTGGTCAAAATCCTCAAATTCACCCAAAAAACCCAAATTTGTTCAAAAATAATTTCAAACCATTTCAAAATACCCAAATTACCCAAATCCACCCAAAAATTCCAAGTTTACCTAAATACCAAAAAAATTGCCAAATTTACAAAAATACCCTTGGCACCCCAAAATTTCCAAAAACCTCAAAAATCACTCCAAGTGTTTCTAAAACCAATTTGAACCCTTCAATTGAACCCAATTTGGCTAATTTGACCACTTTGACAAAAAACCCCAACTTGACTTTAAAGGCCCAATTTCCCCAAATTCACCCCAAATCTCCATCAATTTGAGCCCACATCCCCTCAATTTCAATTCTAAATTAAAATTAATCTTTTATTTGATCAATCTAGATCAAATTTAAGCCTAATTGGCCCATGCTTTGAGCTCAATTTTGATCTAACTCAAACCCCCAATTTTCGCATTATGACCTAATCTCACCTAATTGAACCCCCTAGCCTACTTAATTTGCCCCAATTTGAATCCTAAACTCTTTATAACACTCATACACACCAAATTAAACTTTCAATTATCTTTGGTGAAGCCTCAATTTCACTTAATTTTCACTCAAGTTCAAAATCCCCAAATTTGCCCCAAATTGGTTGTCTCCAAATTCCACCAAATTGTATGCCTTTACCCCAAAATTGACACTCAATCTATGTTAAAAACTTTTTCTAATAGCTCTATAGACCATTTTTAACCATTAATTTGTACTCAGCCCAACTTAGACCCAACTCTAATCCAACATACCCA